>JAPYZC010001042.1:0-22589 GCA_030522665.1 Ichneumoninae sp. A BG-2022a
ATTTTTTTCAGATTTTTATCCGATCGAGAAGTGTTTGTAATTCTCTTTTATTCCTCTCAAACTTAGGCGGCGTCAGTCATTGCGCTAGTACTACTTTAAATGTAATTATTAATAATTTGAATCGTTTGAACGTAATTATTAACAGTTTGAATAATTTTAATGTAATTATGAATAGTTTGAATAATTTTAATGTAAATAATAATAATTTGAATCATTTTAATGTAATTATTAATCGTTTGAATCGTTTGAATGTAATTATTAATAGTTTGAATAATTTTAATGTAAATATTACTAATTTGAATCATTTAAATGTAATTTTTATGTAATGGTGAATAACAAACCTAGTATATTACTGCGACAGGTGTCTACGCAAGAGCCCTCTGTTACCGGCATCAGGTCACGGTTCGCCTCGTCAGTCATTCTCGATTAGTAAAAGAAAGCTGTTCAAAAAACCATCGCTGTCGTATCTATTTATTATTTACCATACAATCGATCATAATATTTCGAGGATCAATTTTAACAATCGATCCTCGAAAGAAAACTGTCCGCCCTGTTTTCAATGTTCTTTGCAATCCATTACAATTATCTCAAGAACAATCAATAACGAATAAAAGTGAAGAGAATAACAATATCAGCAACACAGTTTATCGGTAAATAAAAAGTGTACGCATTAAATTGCACCAAAGTTTAGAAACAAGCTGGTAAAGAAGAGTGCCGCAGTGCGGAATCCCGCGAATACCGAAACATCGCCTTATAAGGCAAGTCCTCGAGCGCCTCGCGAGCGCCTCGAACGTTTCGCTCGTTTCGTGTAAGACAAACCATCCATTCACGCAATTCCGATATCTAACAGAAATGTAAACTAAAATCATGAATCCCACCACTCATCCCCAATCTACTGTGCGAATTGCATTTGTCCCAATATTAGTACAGGAAACGACGAGCGATAAGCGTGTACAGTCGCAAGTCCTGACCACGCCTGTTTGTGTGAGCGTGCGTCCAGGGACCGCACGAGCGGCTCCGACGACGCGCCTCCTCTCTCGCCAAGGTCGATGAAAGTAAAATGTTGTCTAAATCGAAATAACGTGCGTACTTCCCAACGTGTTGCATCCGCGAAAAAGTTTAAAGCAAGCCTCGTGCACTCGACAAGCCTAGAAAAACTTTGTTCGACGAACAAAATAGCTATATCTATAGATAAAAATAAAATTAACAGAACAAGCCCAAACGTAAAGCAATGTTTTTTCTAAACCTTAAAAAAATGACCTGTCTCGATCGGGTCTGCTTTGATATCGTCCATTCGCATTTGCGCCACGAAAAGTGTTGCCTCGAAGTTCTTTTCATCGATCGATGAACCAGAATTGCAATAGTAATTGCTGAAAAAAAGTCCTAATCGGGTCGACGCTGTTTCTCGGACACCCGTTAGGATTTTATAACAGTGTTCACGGCGACTCCGGCCGGGGCAACCTGCGGTCCACGAACCGTGGCGTTTGACACATCGGCGCGAGTGTGCGTGCCCAGTGGGAAGGTAAGATGGCGGCGGATGGGAATGACCTGATCCCCGATGCAGCAAAAGTACGAATAGTTTCCGATTTTATATTGCACTCACCACCTGGCGAGTTCAACGAGGTTTTCAACGATGTGAGGGTCCTCCTGAACAACGACGTTCTATTAAAGGAAGGCGCCTGCGGGGCATTTGCTCAATACAATAAGGACCAGCTCACGCCTGTCAAGGTACCCATCGTCTCTCCATCACCACTTTAACTCACCTCAAGAATTTTTTTTTTTTTTTTTCGATTTTATCAGATTGAAATAAGTTTTGATCGAAAATTATCCCGTGCGATCAAACGGACGGGATAATTATGCACGGCGGTCGAGAGTCGCGAATCAGCGACATTTTTTTCATCATGTTTCGTGCGAACTTTGAATATTTCGACGACAGCACGAGCGCGCGTATGACGTTTTGTTTGCGGTGCAATTAGAGCAGCGAAATACTCGTGCAGTCGTTGCGGCGGTGAAACGATATTTTCCACTGTGATCTGTCTAATTGAATTATTTTTTGTCGCAAGGGTTTTCGGTAGGGAAAGGAGTTGATAAAATTTTCTTGGGTTGTGTTAGGCGGACAACGATCTTGGCTCTCCGCTAACACAGTTGGGATTATTCGACCATGAATTTGTGTTTGGCTTGAAAGTGATTTTTTATACTTTTTTTAAATCAGTTTTCTAGTCCATTTTTCATTCTTCCGTTGTATCAAGTTTTCCGGAGTCGAACAACCAATCGGCCTAGTAATGTTAGTTGGTGCGTAAATTACTTTGTGCGCAACTTGAAACTGTAATTTCACTTGGGATAATGCGTGCTCTTTTTAACATGAATATGTACATTTATTTGGTTCGATTATTAGATATAGGTCTTGGCTCTCCGCTAATACCGTTGGGTATTTGCGGAGAATTGGAATTTGTGTCTCGTACGATGCTAATTAAAGTGATTTTTCATACTTTTTGAGCGAGTTTTCTAGACGATTTTTTTTTCTTCCGTTGTGTCAAGTTTTTCTGACTCCACAGGCCGATTGGCTTTGAAATCCCTTAGTGCGCAGATTGAAACTGTCGTTTTACTCGGGGAAGGATGTACTTTTTTAACACAAATATGTACATCTATGCATTTCTATTACTTATATACGCAGACACAGTTGGCAGAAATCTTGGCTCTCCGCTGATAATATTGGAATTATTCAGACCATCGATTTATCTCTTGTGTGATGCGAATAAAATTTTTTTTTCATACTTTTTTTGGGCCATTTTACTAGTCAAATTTTAATGCTTTTATCGCGTAAAGTTTTTGGGACTTTAGAGACCAAGCAATAGATATTAAAATGATGTTTCATACTTTCTTGAGCTTTCTAGTCAATTTTTCATTCTACTGTCTTGTCAAGTTTTCTATGGGCCGATCGGCCTAGTAATTATTTATTTCACAACCCAAATCTGTAGTTTCAAACAGGACGGAAAAAGTACATTCACGTATTTCAATTATTTATAGTAATCAGAGTTAATATCGACGTTATTTCGATAGCAGAATAATTTAAAGAATATTCGGCTATTGATTACCCGTTTTTATTGCTCATTGACTATTGTCGAAAGAAGGTGTGGTTTTTCATGACTCATCGATAGCGAGTCACGATTCGTCATCGTTCGGCTATAGTTATTTTTACCGATTTTTTTTTTTTAATCAGGTTTTATACCCACTTTTTATATTCGGATAAATTTGAAAAATATTTATATATATATTTTTGCTTGCAGGTCGATGGGAACGAATATCCGGCGCTTATAACGGAGCACAATGACTTGGGCAGTCAAAGGTTTTACGACGCTCGTAGCAAGCAGAGCTTTAAATACGACCACCTCAGGAAGGAGGCCCAGGACTACGAGACGTACGAACCGGACACGACCGCGGAACCGTGGAGGTCCGCCCTTCAGGATGAAATAACGAATTACACTCAGAGTCATTACAGACACGGTGCTTGTTCTGTCTTCGGAAAGAGCCAAGCAGGTGAGATATATAACAAACTATATAAAAAAACATACTCCAAAAACAAAAAGAAATACGAAATATAATAGAAAAACAAAAGCTCCGAGATTTGTTGCCGATATATATATGTATATCAATTATCAATTAATAACAATAAGTCGCTTCTGTATTCGTCAAGGTGGTCACGAAATTAGCAGTTATTTTCATCCGATCAAGGACGCGGACCGAATTGTCTCAGGAATATTTTTATTCGTAAAAAAGTCCAGTTTGAATTTCTCAAAAAAAATCGATTTCGCCGCGAAGTTGAGGGAAATGTGCAGAATTTATATTTAAGCTATATTCAATTAAGTTCAAATATAATATTTATGTCCAAACTATCGAATAAGCGAAAATCACGAATGAGTCGTGATCGTTGGACTCCAATATGAAATTTGCTCTTGCAGGAAACATAACGCTAACGGCTTGCATAGAGGATCATCAGTTTCAACCTAAGAATTTCTGGAACGGACGTTGGCGCTCGGTTTGGACCGTAAGCTTTAGTCCGAGTTCCGGTAACGCCGAATTGCGCGGTAGTCTAAAAGTACAAGTTCACTATTACGAGGACGGTAACGTGCAGTTGGTTAGCAGCAAAGAGGTAAAGGAGAGCTTGCCGATAACCAACGAGAAGCAGACCGCGAAGGAGCTTATACGCCTCGTCGAGGAGTCGGAGAACGATTATCAAACAGCGATTTCGGAAAATTATCAGACAATGTCGGACACGACGTTCAAGGCTCTGCGACGGCAATTGCCCGTAATGCGAACGAAAATCGACTGGAACAAAATCGTCTCGTACAGTATTGGCAAAGAGCTTAAGAGTCAATAGAAAATAGATTTTTTATATATTATTAAGAGAATTAAATATACATAAAGTGAAAAGCGCATTTTTGATGCATGAGTGAAGTCTGGAGGTGTGATGTGCATGGGAGCAATTGTAACGATGCCGATTAATAAAAGCATGAGATCAAACGTTCATACGTGCACATTGGTCCTATGCGATTTATATATCCTTGAAAAATATTTCGATTATATTCGTCGCTGTTGGCGGCGAAAAAAAATAAAAAAAACTATAAGAAAGTTTAAGGAGGTTCGATACCTAAAATAATTAAATAATAAATAATAAAGAAAACCAAATACTCATGAAGATTGCTAAATATCGCGATACAGATACACTGCACAGACTCAATGAAAATGGCTCATTTATTTGACCTTTTAAATTATGCTCTCATTCTCTCAGTAGTTAAAAAAAATATGACGACCATCAAAATTACTTGTAATATATATATTTTTTTTAATCGAGTTATTCGCTGCTAGTACGGCGATGGGTATCAAACCTTCTTATTTATTTCTCCGATAAATATTGATAAATAATTATTGATGTCTCGCGATGGGGGGAAAAAAAAGTTGGGCCACGCTATCTCGATCGATTGCACAACGAACGAACACACAAAAGTTATTGTAACATTTTCCAATCTCGCTATACAAACGAGACACGCGTGTGTCGTTTGCACGGAATGGAAGAAAAATGTTCAATCAATGTTGCTCGTGCAGCGTCTTTGCAACACAATTTATAATTGCATAAATAGATTTTTTTTTCGTTAAAAACTATTGTTTCATATTATCTATACGCATATGTTGAAAAAATTTGATAATAAATAAAGAATAAAAAAATAATAAGAAAAAAAAACGAAGATCAAATAAAATCAATTTTTATGATATACGCGAATTTGGAAGATTTTTATAATTTTCTACTTGCCGCGGGTGCGAGATAAGTGTCGATTGCCGAAAGCAGAAAGTCGTGAAACTTTTTGGTGCTATCACGCTTGCCACACATTCACACAGCCAGACGCATATTGTGCGTAAAACGAAAAAAAGTAAAAAAATGAAAAACGTAAGAAATAACAAAATAAAAAGAAAACTAAACAAAAAAGGTACATAATGCATTGTACATTGTAGAAGATAGCCTATAGCCTGCTGGAGCCTTAATCTGTTCACATTTTGTGTTGGGAGATAATTGTGTACATATGTTATTCGGAAGGATGAATGCAAATGAAAAAAAAAGTAACGCACCAGCATTCGACATTTTCACACAAAAAAATAACACATACACACACGGACAGACACGAGGATTCGAAACGCGTGTGTGATGCTATTTATGTTTTGGAAGTTACATCGTGTTCCAAACGGTTCCTTATGATTGCGATATTCCGCAGTTAAAAAAAGAAATTAACTATCGTTTTAAATTAGCCGTGAATCATCGTCGTTGCAGCAGAGCCAGTTCAGTGTTTTAGATAATATAATGTTTAGCGTTACGATTTAAAAAAACAAAATAAAGAAATGATAAATGAAGATCACGAAGAAAATGGAGATACGGTGCAGTTATAAAACATCCCGAGGCGCAATTCACGAATATCGCAACTGTAAAGAGCTACGTGTAAATAAAATCATG
Organism: Ichneumoninae sp. A BG-2022a; assembly: GCA_030522665.1. NCBI lineage: Eukaryota > Metazoa > Arthropoda > Insecta > Hymenoptera > Ichneumonidae > Ichneumoninae sp. A BG-2022a. The sequence continues at coordinate 6,002 of JAPYZC010001042.1, forward strand.
CATGTTTTTTGTTTGTCGTAAGAAGATAAAAAACACGAGAAACGTTGTATTACGCGTGTAAGTTTACGAGCGCGATGTTGAAGTTTCGAATCTTATCAAACTCTACAGAAAGCATACTAATAATAAAGAAATAAAGAAGAAAAAATGCATACTAGTATTAGGTACTACCTACAATCAAGTGTATCTTAACATAAGTATCGCATGTCCTTATGTAAAAATTCGATTTAACGAGACAAGAAAAAAAAAATGAAAAACCACAAACGATTATTGGTTGAATTATGTAATATTGAATGTTACTATTGAGTTAATAAAGTGATATGCCACTTTACGATTGGGCTCTGTACTTACAAATGTAGTTAATAACTCTCAATTAACACGCGATCGAGCTTCTGTTTTTTTTTCAATTTAATATCTTTTTTTAACGGGAATTTTTCATTTAATAACGAATATACTATATGTAAGGTATACATATATATATATCTAAGTTTGGTCACGGTGGTTGGAATGTAATTATCTGTCGATAATTATCCACGGGAATGTTTTGATAATAAACTGTTTTTAAGTGGCAATAATTTTATTATTTTCTTTTTCTGCAGAGATCGAAGATCTGAAGTAGGATTTTTTTTAGCATGTCATTTAAATTTTGGTTTGGATATTGTTTCATGTCGGTAGTAATTGACCGTTTGAATACATATACGCAAGCGCACGATGAAAACGAAAAGGGTGTCTCTTTCCATTTTTTAAAATCATTTTCAAAAAATTACATTAAAAAATGAGGGATCATTTTTGTTTTTTAATGATATTTTTCATGGAATTTTTTTTATATGTACAAAAAACCAAAAATAGATTAAAACGGCCTTACATCGACGAGTTGCGAAAATTCCGGTTAGCGATTTTTAATAACGTAGAAGCCATGTACAAATTACTTTGCACCTTTTTTTTACGCTTAACGCTTAATGCTGCGAACCTGAGTGCGAAAATTTCTTGGAAAAAGTACTTAACACTTCGAGTGTTCGTGGTACTTTGAACTTTGTACTTCAAGTCTTTTTTGGTACTTTGTTCAACTCCGTTTAGGCTCAAAAACAAACACATAATTCAAAACCGTTGTCGACCAAAAAACGTTAAATCGGCGAAGGTCAAACACAGATACACTCTCGGTACTCGGCGAAACGGGTAAAAAATAAAAGAACGCTCGCATACAGTTCTGCCTAGTGTACATTGTGTCCAGAGCCTTTTAGGCTCTCAAACGAAGACATCATTCAAAACCGTATCACAAAAACATTCAACTGAACGTTTTTGTCGATCCGGTTTTTTTTTACTAATCAGCTTACGTCGGTTTAACTAAACCGACGTAAGCTGAATAGTAAAAAAAATAACATCTCACACGACTGAGTGATTTCTTTCATAACAGCCAGAAAAAAAGAACGCTCGTATACACTTCTGTGCCCAGTGCACATTGTATCGAACTTTTCAGGCTCAAAAACAAAGACATCATTCAAAACCGTCGCGACTAAAAAAAAAAACGAATTTAAACCAACGTAAGCAAAAGAGTGCAAAAAACGATAATCTCGCACGATCGAGTGATTTCTTTCACGACAGCCAGTGACTTTCATTCAATTGCCCTAAGGAGAGTTGAAACCTAACCCAAGCGCGCGGCGAGCGGACGAAAAATCCCTAAGCGGTGCTATGAGCAGGGAAAGACAAAAAAGAAAACTTACAAATTACTTCTTACCTTTCCGCTTCGAGGAGAGTCTGGAACGTAGTCTCGGCACTCGGAATATTTGCAGTCTGTCGGGAACGCACACACTCACATTTGATGACGGGAGACGTGAAGATAAATTTTGACGTTATTACAAGAGGGTTGTTTGTTTACGATTTGAGCTACCCGTTGCTACCAGCCACTTGCCTACCAATGCGGTCACGTGACCGTCGGGCGAGGGTGGGAGGACGCGACAGCCAATCAGCGTCGCTTATCGGCCTCGCAATGGCGTCGAGTCGTTCGGCAAGCCCGCGGCCGTTGCGTGTGTGACAGTCTCGTTCGGACACCGGCATCGTGCACGTGTTTCTCGCACAATATCCTTCGGCGGCGACAGAAAAAGAAAGAAAAAATAACTCGCCCGCAAACTAGATTCGATCTGTTTCGGCACGAAAACGGCACATTACCGGACGTTTGATAAACAGAATGGCACTCGGACCGCGAGAGTCGGGCAACGTTATCGCCGCTATGGCGAAAAACGTCTTCATCGAGGAGGAAGGCGTGAAAAATTTGGCCTCGGAAGTTAGTACCTGTTACGTACAATCTACGACTTTTTTTCGGCTTGCAGATTTTTTATTCACGCATTTACGAGTTTCTTTTTTTACTTTCAACTGCCGATCGAGGGTCGTGCATTTTTGAGAAATAAAGGAAACTTGACTTTGTTTATGGAACGAGAAAGTTTCTTTGTTGTTAGAATTGCGCTCAAATGGTTGTGGGATTTTAGATTAAATATTTCGAGATTTTTGGCACTTGATAAAAAAGAGCACTGGAGAGACTCCAGACACGTCGATTGTTATTTACGAATTTATTATTATTATTATCGTTAATATTTACAGAAAGGAAGTATAAACTTTTATAATTTGCGTTAAAAAAAAACATACATTTACTCCTGATCAAAGGTCATAACATTTTTGAGAAGTCTCAGAAACTTGAAGATGTCATTTATTGGACAAGACAGTTTCTTTGTTATTAGAATTGCAGTTAAATGTTTCTACGATTTTAAGTGAAATATTTAAAGATTTTTGTACTGACCTATCAAGTTTAATTGCAGGTGTTGAGTCACTTGATAGAAAAGAGCATCGGAGGCGATACCTCTGGATTTGGATTGAGTTCTGATTTTTCGCAACACGAGCTGCACCCAAGCCCCGGACATCCTAGAGCGGTGGATTGGATATTCGTATTGGATACTTTGAACTTTTCATTCTGGAGCTCCAATCCCAGGACTAAATGGCGTGTCGACGGACACAGTGGCTATTTTGCCCTGTGCGCAGCGATAAAGAGGGCCATCGAGGTAAGTACGGCAAGACTCTACAATTATCGCTGCAAAATACTATTAACGTACCAACAAACTTAAGCTTCTCAGCGAAAGCCAAAAATGTTCAAATTTATACATGCTATTTTTTTTTTTTGGGCTTTAATGTCTGTACTTCAAGCGCTGGATATCCGCCTCTCATCTACTCTTCTCATCTAAAATGTATAAATTCAATGCTGAAAAATGTATTTCACTCCAATTAGATATATTATTTTAGCTGACCTTTATTTTTGTTTTTTGGTAATTTTCGACAACAAGTACGTTGTTTTGATGCGGAAATTTGTCTGGCCTTGTGGCACGTGACGAAACGTCGAATTTTCTTGAAACGTCCTGTTACAGACAAGTACAGAACACAGTTTTACTGAGAAGAATTGATCACAAAAAAATTCGCATTTTTTTTTTATGATCGCTTTTATAAAAATTGTTAGATCTTTAGGTCAGCATTGAATCGACCTACTTTGCATGCAGGCTCGTTCTCTGTCGACTTTTTTCGTGTAATTTTTTATGAATGTTTCACGTTCCATTTCGGCATAACGCAGCACCGATTTTGTTCTAGCTATCTCCGCTTCTTCTTGGCTCTTTTTACGTTGCCACCTGTCGATCCAAGCACCGTTACGATATTTATGACGGTAAAAATTCAAACTTCGACTCCGAAGTTCTCTAATAATTATAACACAATTTCGGAGATGAAATTGAATTCTAATACGAATTTTGAATTTTTATACGAATTTTGAATTTTTATACGAATTCCGGATTTTAATAAGAATTCCGGATTTTAATACGAATTTTGACTTTCGGATTTTTATATTTAATAAGAATAAACGGCGATCAGAATTTTTTAGAGGTAGAACAAAGTTGCAAACGCAAACGATACTATTATCGTACTTTTCCTCAAGTGCTTTAAGTTTCTCCTCAGCTTCACGCGCCGATCGTTGCTTTCTTGCTTCTCTGCGCTTCGCCTCTTTTCTTGCCCATGCGCCGAGAGTTTTGAGTGCTTCGCGTTGTGCACTTTCCACAGCCGCTGCCCTCTTCCGTCTCATGTAGTCGGTGTGCGCTTTTGATTTCAATATACGCTTTTCGCGTTCTTCCCTCTGCGCGAGCTCTGTCGATTCCAAACGTTTCTTAAGCTTTGCCGCTCTCTCTCGTCTCTCCTCAAGCTTTTTCTCCTCCCGTTGACTCAATTCCTCTCGAGCTTTCTCTTTCGCCAACGTTTTACGCTCCTCCACTTTCAATCTGAGTTATGTAAAAAAATATGTATATATTTTTTCCTCAGTAGACCTTTTGTAACTATTAAACGAGGCTGTTCATGCAAAAAAAATTGAAATTGAAATTGAATTGAAATGGAAAATTGAAAAAATTAAACATTTATTTTTCCCTCACTAGACCTTTTCTAACTATTAACCTATGAGGCTGTCCATGAAAAAAAATTCTGCAGTTTTATAAATTATAATATTTTTCAGTGAGCCAAACATGCCTATCGTACCTCTCGATTTCCTTTTGCGCGGCCCAGTCCGCAAACTCGATGACTCGCCGCTCATCAGCCAACTTCGCTCGCCGTTTCAACTCCCGATTAATGCTGTCGCTGTGAAGTTTCTTCAAAAATGTTCTATACATATTGTAATCTCTCAGAGAGCATTTGACGTCCAGATCCTTCGTGACGAAGCCGAGCTTCATCATTCGACGAATGTTCGACTTTCTCGAGAAATATCTCGTCAGATGCTCGTCGTGCATGGAGTCGTAAGAAAGTTCCATTTCGTAATTGCATGGGTCGCTCAAATTGAATTCGGCACTTTTGTTTTGTACCCAGAGCTTCTCTCCCAACTTTCGGCGACTTAAGAGGCAGACATCCTTCGGGCCGGCTATCATCGGAATTTTGCATTCCAGCGGCATGACCTTCCATCGTGGCAGACCAAAATTTGGCACCGCACCTTTCGGTTTCGGTACTTTTTCGATTATTTTGTCCAAATTGCTGTAATCATTTTTTTTCAAATTTTTTTTTACATTTACAAAGCATTGTCGAGTTTTTATTCGTTAAATTGATGTGCATTTTTTTTTTAGACTCACGAAGGTTTCTTCAGACTTATGACATCGTTTTTGAGCGATTTCTTACGAACCTTTATGCTTTTCACGGTCATTTTTACGAAAATTATTGCACCACGATTTTGCTGACGAACATTTGTGATTTCTGTGACGTGCGAAATTTTACGGTGTTGCACAGACACGCTTTTGTTACACTGTGAAGACAAACTTCAAGCTGATCGAAACACCTTGAACCAATTGATTAAAAAAAACTTTAAAATTTTAAAGATAAAATCATGCTTGATAATAATTGATTAAATATGTTATGAGCATTGATTTTGCACAATAATGATGCCGATAAGTAGTTAACAAATTAATTTTTAAAAATAATCCACCATTGATAAATCGATTTTTAGAACAAGATTCCAATAACTGATCCGAATTATTATGCGAGCATCACTAAAGAGGATCTTAAAAATATCTTGCGTGGTGACGAGGATTGCGATTCAGCACCTATGATCGACGAGAGATTGAAAAATCTGCATCAAGTTGGTCAGATTTTAATCCAGAAATACAACGGTAAGTTTTTCATCGAGTTAATGAAAGGATGTGACGACAAGCAGTCGAAAAATTATAATTGTGAAATAAAAAACAAACAATGATATATAAATTAAAAAATGCAGGTACTTTCCTGGATTGCGTTAAATCGTGCAATGGTTCGGCGGAACAATTATTGAAGCTGATCGTCAATGAGTTCGAATGTTTTCGTGACGAGGCTGATTTTCACGGACATCGAGGTAAACATTCTTAACACCCGTAAAGCGTATTTTTTCGTCGTCTTAAGGATGAATCGAAAGTTTAAATTCCATCAAAATTTCAGTACTTTGCGATGCCAAAAACATCTGAAAAAATCTGAATCTCAAAAGTTAATCACTTTTTGACATTATTATTATGCAAAATGAACGTTTTTGACATCTTTAATACAGTTGATTTTTTCAGATTTTTATACCATCAGAAAGTGTTCAAATTCTAATTGAATTCACTTTCGGCTGGGAATCCTTAACTGATAAAACAAAATACGAGGTGGTTTCGATCGAGCGTTGAAATTAATTATCCAAATTCTTTACAGTGTCGTTTTACAAACGAGCCCAGATCCTGGTAGGAGACATATGGGCGTGTTTCAAGGGAAAAGATATTGGCGATTTCAAGGATATCGATAAGATAACGATGTTCGCCGACTACAGAATTCCACAGGTCCTTCTACATTTTGGCGCCATGCGGTACAGCAATCCGCTGTTGAATACTCTTCAGTGCGGTGAGATTTTTTGTTTCTTTTTTTCTTTTTTACGAATTACGACAAAAATGAAAAGAACACACTAAAATTGTATGTTTTAACATTTTTACACAGGCATAGAATTGACGCCAGGGTCTACGGAGGAAATCGAAATTCGTGGATGCTCGATCGAGGTAGTCGAGCGGGTCGTCGAAGTCGTTCGTACGGAAATACAAAAGTGCCCGAACATGAATCTCGATCCCTCGGTGTGCAACGCTATTCGTCTCGATCACTTTCTCTGGGACTACAGGAGGCAGCACGCGGAACAATTGGAAACTTTTCCATTCCACAAAGTTAGAACCATATATTATTAAATATATTTTCGTTTTTTTTTTCTGAACACTACAAGACAAGCGTCTCCATTCGTCGACCAACTTCGCCACGAAAGTTGCACGGTAACTGCGCTCAAACACAGCGAATAAAAGAAATTTATATAAACAACGAAAAAAACTTATATTTTTGTACAATTTGAATACGATAAATAAAATACAATTTTCCTTTGCTAAGTACAGTTCGATATCCATATTTGTTTTTGTTAAGTACAATTCGGTATCGATATATATTTTTTTGTTAAGTGTAATTCGATATCTTGCACGGATACAGCACGATGACGAATAATAAAGGTGTGAGAGATTTTCTTCAATCGTCTTCTTTGGATTACGACACACCCGTGTCCTTTGGCACGAATATACATTTGAGGAGTGTTTGTTGCTGAAACTGCTTTGTGTCCTTGTGAGAATATCAAAAGAATTTTTTTTAGGTTTAAAATTATTTTAATTTTGTTTTAATTTTTTGAAATTATGGACACAGCCAGTTTCGCTTCGACACCCCTCATTTTTCGACTTCGGATGCTCCGTTATACTTTATTACTCATCTTCATTGATCTTTAGCACGAATTCAAAACACATAAATATTTTTTTTACATCGTTTGCACTCTCTTGCTCGCCGCAAGAGAGGAAACGTTTACCTCGCATACGATTTTTAAATGCACATTGATGGCGCAGTTTACAGCATCGAGTACGATGCACTTGAACATCGAACAGGAAACGAATTTACCGTCGCCGTTCTTGTCGTCGGTGGCACACGAAGGATAAACGACGATCGAGTAAACTCTAAAACGCGACGAGACGCTCGACCTTAAAAAATATGGCAACTTAAATAACATTACAAACAATAGTCCATTTTGCTCCGCGAATATCTCGATATCATTGAGCTTAAAAACCATAATCTATTTTTCATTTCGTTTTTCTTTTTCTTGTAAAAATTACATAAATGTTATTTATTATTTTACTCTACAGCACTGTACAAATATTCACCCCGTTTTCGTAGTTACGTAATACATAGACATTGAGCTGAATAAGCATAGAATTTTATAGTTTCTCCTTTTATATATATATATATATATATATATATATATGTATATATTATTATAGTAACTTTACCACGAAGTTATGACACGGAGAGCTCAACTAGTCGATTTTGTTTAACTCTTTCGGTGCAGCTGTTCCCAAAATTGTATATTGTTCTTCAATTTTCCAGGTGCAATTACACTCGCGTCTTCGGCGCTGCCGACCGGACTCGTCGACGAGGGGATTTCCGTCAACCGACTCTGCTCGATCGTTTTTGTCCTCGACTGAGCGTTTTCCTTGGTCGCGATTTGTCGCAAACCCTCGCGAAATTCTCTCGACAGCGATCGAGCGGTCAGACTGTGCATTTGCCTCGGAGTGTCGACTATGTGGATTTCCGGCGTGGTCGGTCTTTCCTTCGAGGAATGATTCACGGATTTGGGTGGCTGTGAACCGAGCAACAAAAAATTGTATGCAAAACTATAATTCCCCGTGACATATTTTCACGCATGAGGCGTTGAAACGCTTCGATACTTCGAGCCAACGAAATATCGAATTCACAATTTGTTAGAACGTCTTCTTCCAAGTGAAGGTAAAAGAGTTCGATATTATGTGGCGGAAGAGAATTCACGCTTATCGACCGACCTGGTCAATGCCTTCAAATATGACGCGAAGGGAAGAACAGTTGTGGATTTCTTCGGTCTTGCGATTCGGGCAGGGTAGCGCGGGGCAAAATTTGGCAACGGGGTAAAACGGGGTTTTGGACAAAACGTAATTTTCCAATAATTTTTGGATGCCCGAATTCGCCCTATCGGATAGATCAGGCTTTTCTGCCCAGTTTTGCCACCTTGTTCGCTCCAAAAATGATTGGAAAATTTAGTTTTGCCCAAAAACCCCGTTTTGCCCCGTTCTCCCCTATCAGAAATCAACTCGACGTTCAACATGGTGGCCGCGGTCAGGGATAAACGGGAAAACCGGGAAAAGTCAGGGGAAAAGAACTTGGTTGGGGAATCAGGGAAAAGTCAGGAAATTAAAAAATTGGTCAGGGCAAAAGTAAATTATCGTCGAATCTTCTATAAATAAATAAAAAGTACGTAAAAGGAAGCCTTGAAGAACAAATTGGGAGAAAAGAAAACATAATCAAACATTAATACAATAACTAGGCATTTCCATTTGCATCATTAATTTAAAAAAAAGAAGTATTTAGAATTATTTAGAAAAGGAAAATATTTAATTAAATGAAAATAATTCATTATATCTTTAGAAAGGGAAAATATTTAATTGGTCAGGGAAATTCAGGCCCCTTTTTTCCTGGGACAAAACGGCCACCATATTCAAGACCGAATACGATCCTTTCTCAGCGGATAGGTTTGCAAAAATAAGTTTATCCTCGCACTTACTCTTCGTGCCGGTAGCGGATTCGCCCTTTCCGTCTTGCTGAAAGCCTGGGCCAATCTTCTCACCGAGGGCATCGGCGACTCTTTAGTAACGAGACTATCCTTTCTCCCATTTGCTTGGACTATCTCAGAATGTTCCGAGATCGTCGTGTTTCCGTTTCGTCGTCCGTCCTTCACGATGTCGGTGGAACCAGCGTCACTCGCGTCGCCCACGTAGTCTTCCTCGCAGTCCCGTTCTCGAACGTCGTCGTCGATCCTCGAGTAAAGATCCCCGATGTTCGGAACGGACTTTGCCGCGGTTATCCTTCCAAACTTTTTACACTCCATCCTCTCGTCGACGTCGAGCATTTCCGTACTCTTCGTCAAAACCCCGTCGCCCGAGGCCGCCTCGAGGCTCGACAGTCGCTGAAGCTCGGCGTGTCTTCCGTCGTTGGCCTCGACGAAATTCGACTTGCCGACGAAATTCCGGACGTTCGGACGTCCGTGGAAGGTTTTGTCGCTCACTCGTCTGTCGATGTTGTTGTTCGACTGAGTTCTCCTCAGTCCCGAATCGTAACCGAACGATCGCAGGTCCAACTTGTTGACGACTCGCTTCGACCGGCTCGGATCGCCATCGCCGTTCTTGACGTTGAATTCGTTCTCGAAACCGTAGGCTCTCAGGTCTATTCTCCTTATCGGCTTGCAGTTCTCCTCGCAGTTCTCGCGATTGTTCAACTTGGCGTTTATCTCGTTCTTGCTGTTCTTGCGCTCGCTCTCGAGAATATCCTCGCTCCACTCTTTGCCGTTCCACGACTTTTCGCGCGAGACGTCGTTCAGCGATTGTCGCCTCGAGTCGTTTCGGTAAATTCGCGCGTGAATTTCCGTCGCGTATTCCTTCTCGGCGGGCATCGAACCTCGACGCAGAGCGGCCTGGACATTGTTGCGGCCCGGCTCCGAGGTCGTTCCCGTCCTCGAGTCGCTCGACGAGCTGCACGTCGAGTCCGTGTCGATGCTTCGAGACATTTCCTGCAACAAATCGGAGAACTGGATGAGCAATTTTTTTTCTTTTTTTTTTTTTGGCGAGTAACGATTATACGAAAAAAAGCTGCCGAGGGGGTCTAGTGAAGATATTGTCAAACTGCATTGTAGTCACTTTGTATTATTCGTTCAGATAAACCCTGAAAGTGAAGGGTGCTTTTTTACACGAAGCAGAGATGGGTAAAAGTTACTTTAAAAAAATTATCGATAAAAATAGTCTGTATCAGAAATCCCATGTGGGGGAATTGTTAAGTAAAATAATTTAATTTTTTTTAATTCAATGCCAATATATTTCCCAGTGGTTATTCCATAGTTAGTACTGCTTCGCTTGGATACCCTGTAATGTGACATTGTTAGCGAAAAAATAGCACATTTTTATGCCTCCATACCGTGAACAATTATCCGGTAACGAAGCAAATAAAAAATAATATAATAATTTAAAAACTAATATTTGAATAAAAAATAAAATAAATGAATAAAAATTGATGATACGATTCCAACGAATTAGTATTACCGGCAATTCATACGCTGTTAATAACAGTACACAGAGCCCAACGAGTAATTAAATTTCATGCGAGCGTACTTACCGATTATTTAATTCTTTGTTCGTGTCTATGTACAAGTAGAGCTCTCATGCATTGTGCAGTAATAATAGGATAGGGTTTCGTTTCACTAAAACGTTTAATGTACAGATAGAGTTAAAATTTGTTTATTCTGAATATTTGGAGTACGGGATAAAATCTTATCGACTTATTATGTACACAACAGCGTTTGAGGAAGGTATTAACAAAAATATCGCGAATTTACAGCGCGCACGAGACAGCAGTTAATTAATTACTTGTTTATGTAAAAATCAGCTGAGATCACGGGATAGATTAATATACAAACTGTGGACTTCCGGTATTTACACAGAAAAAAAAGACAATCCAGAACAATAATCTTACATTTAAATATAGTGAAATAAAATATTACTCCGGATCGTTCGCGGTGTCCGCGATCAGTTTTATCGCCCATCTAGAAATATCTTTGAAGTGTCGTAAAAATAGATTTATCGTATAAATTCTCAATAAACGCAATCTCTTGATTAAATTTTTTTTTTAAATCCTCAAACAGCGATTGACGAAGTTACTGAAAAAAAAAAAAATATCGCGAATTTACAACGGGCACGAGACAGGAGGTAATTGATTACCTGTTTATGTAAAAATCAGCCGAGATCACGAGATACTAGATTAACATGAAAACTGAGGCCATCCGGTATTTACAAAAAAAAAAGAAAAACCCAAAACAATAATCTTCCATTTAAATATAGTAATATAATGCTCCGGATCGTTCGCGGTGTCCGCGATCGATCTTATCGTCCATTCAGAACTGATTTCGAAGTGCCGTCAAAAATTGATTTATCGTATCAATCACAAAGACACAATCTCTCGATTAAATCTCAAAAAAAAAAAAAAAATAATTTCATCTCAACGATATCGTCGAGTTTCCTTTTCGTCTCTCCCCTCTGGACCGCACGATTCGCTTCCTTCTCGACTCGCTCCCTTGCCTGAGATCGAGCAGACTCTCGAAACTCCTGTGAACGACCTCGGGAACTCTGGGTCGTTCCAATTTCAGACTCTGCGAATCATCGAACTCAGCGTCGGAGTCCTTAAAATTTTTGGCCACCCCGATCGGAGCTTGCAACGATTTCTTCGGGACGATCGACCGATCTCTGTGTTTAAAAATCCCACTCAATATTTTATTTTCAAATTTCTCAGACTCATCGAGAACTCTCATAGGCTTTCGAACTTTGCGCCGTCGACTCTTCGACCTTTCACACTCGGCCGTCCTCTCGTTTTTTTTAATACCGCCGAAAGTCTGAAACTTCAGACCGACGAAAAAATCGGTTTCGCCGTCGCTCCGAAAAGCTTCGCGATTTCTCGCCTCGACGTCTTCGGCCTCGAAAAAATCCTCGTCCTCGTCGACCGCGCCGTAACGCTTCCTGCGTTTTATCCCACCGAAAGTGTGGAACTTCTTCGACTCCAGAGTCCAATATTTCCTGTCGTTACCGATCCAACCTCTGTTGTCGTCCGTCTCGTCGCCGCGCCGAGGAAAACTCAACCTCGTCGTCGTCTCCGCCGATTTTTTGCGACGCTGTTCTATCGATTTTTCTAAGTTCCAATTTTCCGAATCTACCGATCCGATCGAGTACATTCCCGAGTCCCGATCGACCGGTGAGATTCCTTCATGAAATCGCATGAGCGGATTTGTCGTCGAGTCGTCGCCCTTCAGGAAAGGATTTTTCGCCTCGATCGGAAGATCGGTCGGATTTTTTTTGTCGCGAATCGGCAACGATTCTCGTCGATCCCGGCTTGTCCCGTTCGTGCCGGTTTTTGGCTTCACCGATCGATTTAATGAATCTTCCCATTCGGAGCGGTTTTTCTCCTCGACGATTTCCCATCCGGGTCGGAAGTTTTTGCACCCTAACGAGTCATCCGATTTTTCGGTCTTTCGATCGGGAACCACCAGATGAACGAGCGGGTTCGTAACAAAGTGAGGACTAGCGTCGGCTCCCCGATAACTGCGTCTACTCAGGCTGCCCCACAAGGAGGCCTCCTCGAATCTGTCAAGTCCTCGACTCACCTGCTGTTCGTAATCGCTGCCGGTCGACAACGAGTGCTGGGACAGCGAGCTGTTCGGCCTGCTCGTCGCAGTGTAAAAACCGTTGTCCCCGGCGCCGTGACCTTTCGGGAACTTCGCCTCGTTGATGTAGTAATCGCGACCGAATCTGAAATTAGACCATTTTTTTTGTATGAGATTTTTGAAAAATATATTTCATCCCAAATCGAACTGGGTCTGACCAGCGGATTTGGCCCGCGATTTTCATACGATTGAGCCAACTCTCTAAAGCACTCAGATATTTTGTTACATTTTTTTATAACTATTTATAAATAAAAAAGGAATTGGGAAATCTAAAAAAATTGTGAAAAGTCGTGTGTCAAATAAGAATTTGAGCCGGAGTGGGCTGAAATTTCACACATAGCATGTGTGGTTGTTAAAAGTCAATATTTCTCGAAAGTGTCATAAAAAAATTTCAATCGTTTTTTTCTTGCACTTGAATAACGGCTATCGTTATTTTAAAAAAATAATTATTAGCAAAGGTAATTAGGTAAATGGTAATTAATTATTAGTAAAGGTACGCACATCTGACGAGACGTACGTAATTTAGAGAGGGTAAATAATTTTCTTTGTACCTCTTGAAATCCGGTCGGCCTGCGCCCAAAACAATTTGCAGCGGGGGACTTGGACTCGATCGTAATTTTGTAGAACTTCTGAAAATCGCAAATAATAATAATAATAATAATAATAATAATAATAATAATAATAATAATAATAACAATAACAATAATATTGATAACACGATTCGATTAAGCGATGATACGCATTTGGTCACAAAAAATATTGCATAATTAAATGTTTCCAAGGCGATCTATATTTTCTGTGGGAAAAAAATTATTACCCAGAGACATCGGAGGAGCGCCTGGCGTATTGTCTCTCAAGAAGTCGTTTTTGAATGTTTTCCTCGCTATATGGATTATTCTCGATTGGCGCGGCGTTTTCCCACTTTTTGTGCTCGCGCTCGGCAATCGTGCCTTGAAGAAAATTAAATCGTCAGATCGTTGTGGACAGTATTTTTTATTTATTTTTTGCTTAATTAAATATTGAGATCAACACGGATACCTGGCCGAGGTGGAGCGGCGAGCTCGATATCTTCGCCAGTCATCGGGCTTCTCGAACTCGGCTTTTCCGACGCCGAGTCGGCCTTGGCTTGCGCCAAAGCCTGGCACTGTCTGCAAAGTGGAATGGTGAATTAATTCTATTAATAAAATAACGAGGAAAGCAACTTTGCGCATAAATGACTGTTATTATGCGAGAAACACGCAACAGCCAGTAAAACCGGTATAAAAAAAAATATCGGAAAAAGTCACTCCGACGTGACGGATGACTATTAAAAGGCTGAAGGAAGAAAGAACAAAAAACACACACACAGAAAACAACAAGAGAGGATCGAGTCAGAGAACACGATGAAGTCTATAAAAATATGATATGTACAGTTTTTAAAAATTGTAAATTTTATGCATTGGACTGGACGTTTTTATGCAAAAACTGGTACATTAAATAAATGTACAAAAAATGTAAATAAATGTACATTAAATTTAATGTACAATTGCGATGAAAAATTAATCGTCTATTAGAGAGAAATTGAAGCAAATTATTGGAATTAAAGTATTTCTAGAGTAAAATTAAAGTAAATGATTAGAAGCAAAGTGTTTGTAGAATTCAACATTTACAGTACCTCAATTTTCCATCACAATTTTACATAAAATTTAATACACAGTTTATGCATAAAAACTTCCATTCCCAGCACATTAAACATAACATGTTTTTTTTTACATTCACGGTTTAAAAAAATTGTAAATTTAATGTACCATTGTCATAAAAAATTAATACACTTTTAAAGTGAAATTAAAGTAAATTATTTGAATTAAATAACTTTTATAGTAAAACTAAAGTAAAGTGTTTATAAAGTCTTTAATATGCTCTACGTTAATTATTAATCACAATTGTACATGAAATTCACACGAATTTTTTTAACACTGCGTTAGGTGTGTCTCAAAAATATGTTTCAGAAAAATTCCCAAAGACATTGCCGGAAACCCAACAGAATTTTAACTCGACGACACGATACCTGTCCGTTTCCTCGACGGCCGATCCGTTCTCAATTTTCCGCTCATTTCCGTTCGACTCTATTACTTCCCGCGACGAATTCGCCGCGATCGCTCGCGCAGCTCGGTCGCGCCGATCGGCGCTTTCGTCCTCGGCTCGATCGGCCTCATCGTCTGTAAAATTAACGAGACACAATTATTTATAGAAACACATATAATCCTTACGATCGCTGCGCGCGCATAATTAGCCGATTAATTAACATACCCCGCGCAGCAACCTTGGGACATCCGTTCATTGTGGGCGATTCCCGCTGCCGATTAACCGCACTCGACGCCGCAGAGATTTCTCCATCGCGCTCGTCTTCCCTGCCGATTTTATCTCTCGACGAGAAAATTGCCCGATTATTTTCCTCGTCCGCTGTTTCGTCGATCGAGACCGGTTTCTCCTCCGATCGCGAGATATCGCAACCGATCGGAGCTTCCGGTTCGCTCGTCGACGATGACGCCGATTTCTTTGGTACTTCCGATTTTTCCGTCGCGCCGTTTCGGGCGTCGAACCGATTTTCCGATCTTCCGCAATCCTCGTTAATAAATTTCGGGACCGGCCCGACCGATTCCTGCCGATTTCGATATTCGCCGACGGTCTTTAGCGGCGATGAAGTATCGCGATCGCCGATTTTTGTGGCCGTTATCGTGAAGACGTCCACCGTCTGTTTTTCTTCGGGAGGCGCGCGGTTCGACGATTCGCCGATTTTGTCGATATTTTGGAAATACCGAGAAAAATCGGCATCGGCTTTCTCGATCCTCTGCGATTTCGGGACGACCCTGTTGATCGCCTCGGCCAAATCGTCCTCGGCTTCGGAATCGGCTTCGGAGTCGGACTGCGCCGAGAACTCCGACAAATCGGACGTGTCCTCGGCATCCTTGTCGCCTATGAGGGCACGAAAATCGGCGCTCGGGTTCGGCACGAGCATCGAGACTGGCTCCGACTGCGTCTGTATTTTTCTCCTCTGGAAGAGCCAATTCTCTTCCCACGACTCGACCGGCGTTATCACGTCCACTGGCGCCGAATCGTTCGCCTCGTCCTGACTGTCGTCCGAGGAATCTTGCGAAGCTGCGAAATATATATATTTTTTTAAATAAAATTATAAATGATACATTGAATATTATAGTAATTTATAAACACAAATTAATTCATTAAATAATTTTTTTTAATATATTTTTTTATGAAAAAAACATAATATATTGTTTCTTATTATGCTTTTTTTAAATAAAAAATATATTAAAAAAAGATTTTTTATCTTTATTTTAAATTGCTATGGAACACTTACGATCGACGATGTCCATTCCGAATTCGGGAAACGGCACTCGTCTCGCATTTCTGAAATCCAGTGCGTCGGCCTTCGAGCAGCGAATCTCATCGTCCGACGTGTACGTGGTCGTGACTTCCTCGATCTGCTCTTCGATCTGCAAAGTTATTTTGCCGATGCTTGCATTCACATTCAGATTAAGGAGGGAGTCTCGCTGCGCCCTGACTTCGCATAAGTTCGACAACAATAAGAGAAAATTGCAAGTACTTCTTGGTGGTGCAAAAATCTGAAATAAATCATGTATAGTAAAGGTACTGAGAAGATTAATTTTGCATAATAATAATTGCAAAATGTTATTAACAAATTCATCAAAAAATTAATTGGTTAACAAA
>JAPYZC010001043.1:0-22589 GCA_030522665.1 Ichneumoninae sp. A BG-2022a
GGGATCAGATTTTATGGAATTTTGATTATTTTCTAAAATTACCAAAAACCGTCTAATTTGAGTAAACATGGAGGTATCGAGCTTAAATTTGGCATGGGATTGGACTAACATTGTACAATGTTTCGTATTAAATTTGGTAAAAAATGATCCAATCGTTTAAATTTTCTGGGATTTGGAAAATGTTCTATTTTTCTGAAATTAAACTTTTCAAAATCCCACAATCCCAATTGATATGAATTTCTGAATCAAATACCACGCAAAGAGTAAAATGAGTTATAGTTTCGTAATCGGCGCTGAGGAATCGAATAAAAATTCCTTTAAAACTACGCAATTTGCAAATTTAAGTTTGCGATATCCTATAATAAATTCTGGGCTAAATTTTGACGGTTCTTCTTTTATGAAATGTAGACATTCTGTATGTTACGAAAAGGTGAAAAGTAATTTGCACATGATTTTTCTATATTTTTTGTTGTGAAAATTGTTTTTTAATTATAGCTTCCTCTATGCGGAAGCCAAAATGGAACAACGGAATTTATCATAGAGGAAGTTATGTACAAAAAGGTAAAACATGAGGAAGTAATTGTGCAAATCACTTTGCGCGCTTTTTAGATAAAAAAGGTCGATTTCGGAACTCGATTTGTTGAGGGTTGATACGGTTAATAAACGCTCCGAGTCTGGAATCTAGGCGGACGCAGTTCTAACTGTCGTGAAAATCCTCGAGCACCCATCGTAAAAATTCCGTCTTCCTCGTGCCCATCACTTTATCGAATAAAATCCCGGGAATCCCTGCCGCTGAATTCCACAGTCCCTCCTTCCGGCCGGAATTCTTGTTAAATAATGAGTCGGCTAAACGACCGCAGGACAGTTAAGTAGGGAAAGTAGGGAAAGCACCAAGCGAACAGTTCCTTAAACCTTAATATACATACGGCATGCGGCAAAATCTACATTGTCAAACTTTTTTCCTAGTTACACTGAATTCACGATCTGGTCAAATGTTTTACAAAAAAAAATTATTCTTTCATATCGCTTCCTTATAATATCCCTTTATTCGCAAAGCTTGTTCTATGAGAAGTAATGTTCTATATTTTTAGTTGCCTAACACAGAAAGCTTTGCGAATAACAGGATATTATGGAAAAGCGACATGAAAATTTCAATTTTCAATTTTCCATTTTTTTTTTTTTTCAATGTCAACATAGTGCTTGACTTTTAGGCAAACGGCTGTCCGATTCAGGTTCAGCGCGGAAAAATACACAGGAATAATATACCAACGTCGCCTTTGACGTTTCGTCAAAATTGATGTCAGATCTGTAAAACTACATTGAAATTTAATAATACATGAAAATACATTGAATTATTCAATCCGGATTTTTTTTTACTTTGCATTGTTAGTCAAGAAATTCAAATGACACCGTTTTATCTAGTTTTTTCAAGCCCGTTATATGCATCATCGTATATATTTCGTGCCGTAGAACATAATAGACACCTGCATTTTTCCGGGAGGCCGTCAGGAAACAAGGATATCGCTGTTTGAAAATATTCAAAATCACTCAGTTTTTCAATATTGGCCTTAAAATCGCCCAAAAAACTTTTTCCGTTAGTCATCGTTCCGGTACTATATTTAATGGATTTTTGTCACGCTGATCACGAATCTATCGCTTATTTTATTCACAGATGAATATTTAATACGAAAATTTACGTCGAATGTGAAGTCTGAATTTTTCATGAACTAAAAAAAAAAAATCAAAATGTCATAAAATTTAAACTATTCGATCGATCCTGACAAAATTGAATATGGGTCATTTGACGATAATATTCTTGCATACGCGATTTTAGCCAGGCAGCTAAAGAAAATTATAAGAGTTAAAGCGCGAACACTTCATCGAACTGCTTTTTCCACATTGAAAAAAATCTAGGTAGACGACAATTTTTTAAATTTTATTAACGACAATAAAATAAGATGAACATTGAAAATCTTGCCGAGAGGAGAACAGGCTAATGGGGGTAGTCAAGGTATCCTTTGATGTTTGACTCATCGAGAAAAGTTTCTCCCAAAATTATTCGAATTCTCCTTCGGCTGATTTCCACTACCCCGTGCGAGCATGTGTAATGCGAGAACCGGGGCCGTGAAGCGGCGTAGACGCTTTCGAAGATCGCCACGGTCTCTCACGGTGCAACGATTTTCTCGAAGCTGCGGAGCTCTCCCTCTCCGAGCGCTCATTGTACGCTGCACAGAGCGGACGTTAGCAACTAGCTTATCGCATGTACATTCGCGAGAGCGCGCGGGTTATTAAGGCCGAGGAAACCAGGCCCCCGTACCAAAGACTACCGTCGTCTCTCTTAAATGGAGTTAATTGTTCTTTAATGGCGAACGAGCGCGATAAGGGGATCGCAAGAGAGAGCCGAAGAAACGCTCGGATTGCGATGGTGTGCTTGCTGCACATAGTGGGGCGTAAACGTAAAGAGTTGCCGAAGCACCGGGGACAAAACAACAAGTATATTTTATTTTTTATTTTTGTATGTTCCATCGTGTACCCTCTTCGGGTTTTTACGTAACCCGTCCCTTTCCCCTCTATCACTCTCTACCCGCACTTCACTAAGCTACCTAACTTCCAGTGCGTCCGCAGCCGACTTACACTGACAAAAAAGTACAATTGAATCAACTAAGATTCGGGCAGGGACGTTCAAATAAATACTTAGTTGGTCCAACGAAATATTTGAATGACCCAAAAATATTTTTGTGAAATCACCCGACAAATTGTTGAACTGACTAATTTTTTAGCTGTATCAACAAAATCTTTAGTTGAACGTCCCTGTCCGAATCTTAGTTGATTCAACCGTATTTTTTTATCAGTGTAGCTACACTGTACCGCATTTGCCGAAGACACGGGGAAACTGCGGAAAACCCGTGTCCTGCCGCGAAAAACGGTCCTGCCGCTCAACATTCGATGTGCAAGCCCGTGTGGGGCTAAGCGGTCACCCATCCATCTACTGGACGTAAGCAAAGCTGCTTGACTCGGGAGACCGCCGAAGCCACACACCGACCGCGCACCTAACGTTGTCGGTCAAAACAACAAGTATTTGTCCCAGTAGGGAAGAAAAAAAAAAAAAACGTTTGTCGCAAACGCAATCGTCGTAGATCTTCGACCGAGAGGAATATGACCGGTAGGGAAGAAATATATCGGGGGAGATCGGGGCAAGACGGACTCGTGTTTTCCATTTCAGATGAGACTCTTCTATTTGCGCCTGGCGCTCCGTTTTGCCCCCGTTCTCCCTTATATGTTTTTTTTTTTATTATTATCGCGAGCCAGCCGGCAATAAAATTTCCTAGATGTAATCCCACCGAGTACTGTCACTCCCCCGTTCGTGCATATTCACTAACCATCGGGTAGAGAGATATGCCGAGCGAGTATTCCGCGATCATTAATCATTCCGTGTTTGCTCGGATCAAATATAGTAGTACAGAGAGGTCGACCGGGGGTGGATGTACGAGCACTGAGTACTCTAATTGAATGACACTCAGGAGTGAGTGACGCGAGCGCGAAAGAGCGACGAGTCCTTCGAGTCTTTCTGGCGTTCAGCCAGAATATCTCTCTCTTCCTTCCTCGCGAATCGACTATTTTTCTTTTTTATTTGATTTTTTTGCCGATACTCAACGATCATAAAAACTCATTTGTCGAGTCGAGTCGTGTGTACACAGGCGTAATGCACTTTTGAATAACAACGAAGCGGTCAGCAGCGATTGTTGCCATTGACTGGGGATAGAATAAAGAAAAAAATGAGTTCTTCAAACTGTAAGTTCATCCAATTGGTCGTTCTTCCAATTGTCAGTTCTTCGAATTGTTCGTTCTACCAAATGTTGGTTTTTCCAAATGTTAGTTTTTCCAAATGTTAGTTCTTCCAATTATTAGTTCTTCCAATTATTAGTTCTTACAATTTTCAGTTCTTACAATTATTAGTTCTTCCAATTATTAGTTCTTCCAATTATTAGTTCTTACAATTATTAGTTCTTACAATTATTAGTTCTTACAATTATTAGTTCTTACAATTATTAGTTCTTACAATTATTAGTTCTCCAATTATTAGTTCTTACAATTATTAGTTCTCCCAATTATTAGTTCTTACAATTATTAGTTTTTACAATATTAGTTCTCATAATTATTACTTCGTCCGATTATTAGTTCTTCCGATCGATAATTTTTTTCTGCTCAGCGTCATGCGTGACACAGTGATCATCAAATCAGCGGCAAGCTCCTTCGAAGGCTTAATAAAAAGCCGTTTGCCCTACTTTTCAGTCCCCCATTCTCGCGACGACTCACTCCCATTGAATTACTCTTAACTGCCGAGCAAAATTGAGAGGGTGCTTTATTCGTAAAGACAACGAGAGGGAGAGTCCCGCTTTCCGACCTCGAAGCTTTCCAACTATTCGACATGCCGATGTAGTGGGACGAAAGATTTTTCCGCACCCCTCGCGAGTCAACGGAGAGAGAGAAATAATCGACGCGGATGGGCGAGGGTGGGTGAGTTAAAAACAGATTTCACCTCGCAGCCTCTTCGCAGTCTCTCCCTCGCGATGTGTATTTTTTTTATTAAAATTCTCGCGGGAACCCCATCACGGAACATTTCACCCTGCTCGACACAGTCTACCGCCAGGAGGGAGAGAAGGAATGAGAAATCGAGTGAATCGCTCAACCCTCGCTCGCGCCGTTCAACGGGAAAAAAAGGGATGACTTACTTATAAGATCGTACGAGATCGTCAGCCAGTAGGGTCGAAAGCGACACGGTCGTTAAGAACTCCACGGGAGCGAGTTAGTAAAAGCGTATGCCCGTTTTATCATTTTTTTTTTTGCCGCTTTATTTTGTCGGTTATCTCGCGCCCACCCCACAACCGATAAACCCACTCCAGCAGTTTTCCGATCTAAACTATACCGTACCACGCTCGGCAGAGATTCGATCAGGAAACCGAGATCCCACCAAGTTTGGCGTCTTCCCGTAGCACGCATATAAGAGGTTTCATCTTTATCCTGTACGTTCCACGTCGTCGAAGAGGACGAAGCCGAAGGCTCGGGAGAAGAATGGGAAGCTGCGCGACACGCGCGATTATGCGGGAGCCGTTCACCGTCTACCCGTATACCATACTCGGATGAAGTACACACATAGGTTACACTTTTCCTATACACAGGCCAACGACATACCCAACGACGATATAACTTATGGTGATTTTTCACTCCCAAGCGTTCCCCGAAACAGCTCGTCTAGCCTCGTATACGCGATATTGAAAAAAGGGAAATCGCCAGAGCTGGTGAAAAAGGAAAAACCCGCTGAGATTTCTCATGGGCAATCAGGCTGCTTTGCCTCAATTTTGCTCCGGAGCGAAATTGGTAAATAACGTAATTTTTTTATGGCGCCATGAATCAAAGGACAAAATCGCGCCGAGACATAACTCCGTCACTTGAGACATATCCATGATTTATTACCGCCTGCGCCACAAAACCAGTGTCTACTTATAGTTGGTAAAAAAAAAGGAAGGTTGACCACGAAGAGAGAGTAACATGGAAGTGGCGAGAAAAATAAAAAAGAGGTCAGTGGAGATACAGAGAATCGTTCCATTCCCATTTCTCCGGTGGGAACTTGTCATCCGGATGACGAACGATCGTTGACCACCATCGCCGTCTGTTCGTTCTCGCCTTTGGAGGTCCCGATGAACTTCGCTGCGACACGGTTCGGTAATGTGCAACCTCGCGGCGCACGAACTCTCGGTGAATATCGGATCAGAGAATTCGTTCCTTATGCTTCGTGCTTCGCTTATTTGCCGAGAAAAATGAGCCTGGCGAACGGCACCGGCGGACGCCCACGGGAGTGGACCATGCCGACGACGGCGACTGGGCCATAAGGCAACGACGGGAGGGGGCGGATTCGACGCATTTTATTAAGACAAACGAGCCTCCGGTCTGACCCTCGTCGAATCACACCCGGCATTACCGATCACCCCGGAACTCTCGATACACCCCAGAAACTCCATACGATTTTCCCTTCGCGAGAGATACCTAATTGCGGTTTCGCAAGTATATCGTGACTACCTGACAGTGTCCGTAATACGTATTCGTTTGCGTGCTATTGCGGGAGCCACATCATTTCGCCGACTACAATTGGCCGAATCGTCGTATGGCCGAAAGTCATGGGTCCGAACGCACTTCATCCGAATAGTCAAACTTCCGAAACTTAATTTTTCCGAATCGTCAAACTGCCGAATCGTTATTTTTCTGAATTGTCAAATTTGCGTAACTTGATTTATTCGGAATGTTCACTTCCGAACGTCATTGTTCCCAATTGTCATTTCTGCGAACAATTATTTCCCCGCACGTAATTTTTCATTTGTCCGAATGGTCATTCTTTCGAATGGTCATTCGTTCGAATCGACCATCAACCGAATCGACCACCAACCAAATCGACAATCAACCGAATCACGAAAATACATAATATAACTAGTCTAGTCTAGTGAATATGAATCCCAGAGATTCAGTACAAATTGATTAGGATAAATGACCTTTCGGATAAACACTATTCGGACAAATGACGATTCGGCGACTTGGCGTTTGGAAATTTGACGCTTTGGGAAAATGAAGTTCGGTGAAGTTAGTATTCGGAAAAATAACGTTCGGTGAACCGACGATTCGGAAAAATAAAGATTCAACAATTCACGTTTCAGAAAAATAAAGTTTCGGAAGTTTGACTATTCGGATGAAATACATTCGGTCCCATGATTTTCGGCCATACGACGATTCGGCCGATTGCAGTCGGCAACATTATATGGCTCCCTATTGCGTAAAAAAGGGACACACTGTAAATCCATGCCTGCCGTTCGATCTATTTAGATCTCCCCTACAGCAGTAGAACCCGCCGAGGCCCTCATACATGGAAAAAAAATGGCGAATACGGACCACCCTGTTTCCATAGCTTTTCCATGTTTGATCGGGCGCAACCATACACCGAGAAAAAGGATGGTATTTCCTACTATAACGAATAGTTCCCAGGGGGGACGTCTATATAGATAGTTTGTGATAGTATATACTCAATTGATTAAACCATAATTATAGTTACAACTATAATTGTTGGTCATTGTCGTAACTGTAAAATGTAGACGTCCCCCCTGGGAACTATTTATCGGAGAGGGGGGCAAAATGCGACAGTGGGGCAAAACGGTATAATGGAACAGAACGGAATTTTCCAACAACTTTTTGAAGGTAGCGGTGATGGTAAGTGGGGCAAAACGGTGTTCAAAATCCGGATGTATCGTTGGGAGAAAATGGGGCATCAAAAAATTATTGGAAAACTGAGTTTTGCTTCCGGTGTCCCGTTTTGCCCGACTGTCCCATTTTGCCGCGCTCTCCCCTACTATGTAAGTTTTCCTCAGTGTATTGACCGCGTGGATTCGATCAAGATCCCAATCAGCCACCTTCACACTAAATTTCATTTATTTTTTCACAGAGTCGAACAATTCGGGAATCCTGCAAGGCTCCATGTCCGAATTCGAGAGAACGATACCTCATCAGCCGGTGAAGCTCATACTCTCGAGCACTTGTCACCACGCTTACACGTTGTGCAAGTAAGTACACCTCATCCTCCTCGTTAACATCGCATTCAACTTCGCGAAGCTATGATCCAACTGTGGAATATCAAACGAAAACGATAAACCAGGCTAATGAGCCAGGATCATCGTAATCGGATTTGAGGCCCCGAGCGCCCGACGATCCGGACTTTGATTCCCAGGCTTCACTTCAAATTCGTACCGCCTCAAAGGCTCGGTATTTTCTTGTCCCTCGTTAGTCGTCTTATCACAGCGTGCATGGGCATCGCTCGATGTACAATATTAGCTCCCACACTGACACACGGTTTTAACGAAGCCGTTTCTTCTTTTTTTTTTCTCTTCCCCACCAGAAACGACACCGAGTGCCGCGGCCTGCTGCAACCGGTACTTAATCACTGCGACGTGTCGAGCTGCGCCAGAAACGAGTGCATGAACGCCCTTCAACGCTTCTACAAGAAGGCCAATCACAAGCATTCCATGGAGATTGCCTTTTGCCTGTGCAAGTGAGTAATCGCACTCCTCCTAATTCATCCGATTCGCGAGCAGCTTGCACTGCGAGGGGGAGGGGGAGGGGGGCTTTCCGTTGGATTCTCACCGTCCTCGGGAGAACACCCGGAGCCGACGAAACCCCCACCAAGATGTTCACCGGCGGCGAGTCGCCGACAGAAGGAGAGAAAACGCACGAGGCGGTGGAAACGTGTTCCCGACACGTTCCAGAGGCGCCAATTTCGGGTCGCAGGTATTCGTTACAGGCCAAACGAACCGAGAACCCGAAGAGGAGGGAAGAGAAAACGGAAGATGAGAATCCGGGAAAGAGAGAGGCGACACCCGGCGCTCTCGCGAGGTTTACACGTATACAATTAGTCGAAGCTTCGATTGAAGAATGCTGGGAAGGAATTCCCTACCCTCGCCCCTCCCTCACTTCCGGGTGGGATTAAATGACGATTATTCGATTAAACGGAAGCGGGGGAGCAACCGGAACGACTCCTGGCGAGTCGGATCTCTGGGTATCTTAAAGCGTCTTTCAGTGCCGTTAATGACTGATTTTTTTTGGTTCTTGGGTCTTTTTTCCTGCCTTCTCTCGGTCTTGTTCGTGTTCTTGGGTTGGTGATTTTTTATTTTTTATTTTTTTAGTTTTTGGACTCCGGTACAGGGCCTTCTTTAACGAACCTGTTTTAACTTTTAAGTGGTACTGCTTCGCGCGATACAATGCCCGGAAGTTCCTCTCTCGGTGAGGTCGGTCGACCAATCCTCCAAGCGCTTCTCCGCTCTGGCGCTCTCTTCTCTTCCTGACTTCGCCGACCTCCTTCCTTCCCTCTGCGTTCTCCACCCCGACTGCGTTACTTATTTTTCCGCTCGTGTCCTCTCTCCCTCCTCTCCGCCTCCGCCGGCGCTGCGCGCATCCTTTGTTCGAGATCCACGACAACGGGAACTCTTTGTACAGATTCCCCGGCGGAACAAGACTCTATCTTTCCTTTAGTCGCTTTTTTACATCGTGTTTCTTTTAATTTTGTACTTTTTTTTTTCTTCCTCCGTTCGTGTCTCCGTTCGTTCGCCGCGACTCGTCGCGTTACCTGCTTCTTGTTTTTTTCTTTCACTGAATAAGACAGTTGACTCGTTCGATGCTCGTCCGGCAATGAGGGAAACGTTACGTAAAATGACGCGTAATAATTATGCTCGGGGTATTTTCTCCTTTATTTATTCCGCTCGAACGATTTGTCAGAGTAATGGCGAATCATTGAGCCCATTGTCGACGCGGAGAAGAGTACGGCCGCGGGACGGAAATGTTTCCGGATTTATGCGGTAAACGGTTATTGGAAAAACAATCGAGAATGTATTCTCGACGTGGTATCTTAAGGATTCGTGAATTCTGAATGAGTCTTCCAGGACGCTTCGAATAGAGTTGCCAAACTAAGAAAATGTATGACAATAAGAGAAAAATTGTTTCTACAATTTTTTGTAAAATAAATGTGTATGATTTTTTTTTTCTAAGAAAAACGGAAGACAAGAAGGACGAGTGCATGTTATTGGAAAAACAATCGAGAATGTATTTTTGACGTGGTATCTTAAGGATTCGTGAATTCTGAATGGGTCTTCCAGGACGCTTCGACTAGAGTTGCCAAACTAAGAAAATGTATGACAATAAGAGAAAAATTGTTTCTACAATTTTTTGTAAAATAAATGTGTATGATTTTTTTTTCTAAGAAAAACTGAAGACAAGAAGGACGAGTGCATCATAGCTCAGGAGAAAATGCATCCGGCTTGCGCTCAGCGAGTAGAACTTGCTGAGATGCCGACGTGTCACAGTCTCGCTGAGATTTGCCGGGAAGACAAGAGCTGCAGGTACAATTTTTCAATCCATGTATTTATTTAGCTAGCGGGTTTGTTGTGTTGTGGCTGCGGCGTTTCGCGACCTAGTTATGAACTATGGAATGTGGAAACCTGTCAAAAAATCAGATTTTTAAAATGGAAGCGAGATACTTTCGATATGACGTCGCTTCCGCTCAAACAATGAGATTTTCAAACGGAAGTGACGTATTTCCGGTATGTCGTCACACCTAGAAATTTAATTTATTTGACGGCCACCGTTTATTTGATTTCAATAAAATATTTATTTTATTTATATAAATATCTATTTAAGCAAATAAATATTAATATTTAATATTTGTTTAATCAAATAAATATGCTTAAACCAAATAATTGGTGGCCGTCAAATACATTTTTTTTCTGGGTGCATTTCCTGTACAACGTAATTTCCGGTCAAAAAATGAGATTTTCAAAGCCGACGTATTTCCGGTACGATGTAAATCGAAAGTGACTTACTTCCGGTCGAAACTGAATTTCTTTTTGCACATGACGATAGTGCATAGCGCTGTTGTCGGATTTAGAATAATGGAGGCCTGATAGGGCCTCGGGGCGACTCCCTGGATTCGTGAAAATTGAAACAATCAAACAAACAAACAACTTCCAAAATATATACGATTTATTTGTCAATAAGATGTCAAAAGATTTAAAAATAATTCCTCCCGATTGTAATAAATCTGGTTTCCGTCGTTTAATCAATGTTGTTCTAACCTTTTCAGAAACAAATTGGAGCACTACGAGCAGAGCTGCGCGGTCGACAGCGTGACAAAGAAATGTGCCGGTCCGCCGTCGGATTGCAGAAAAGCGATGCTCGGAATTTTGGGAACGGAGCTGAGATCGAACTGCGCCTGCAAGGGAACGGACTTTACACAGCTGTACGATTGTCTCGGTTGGCAGCGGTTGCTCTGGGTCAATCCTTGCGTCGGTGAGTGCTTCACGAGACCGTAAAATCGTGATAACAATATTATCCGGTCGTATCGTATAAACCGGAGTGTATAGTGGCGACTTAGATTCAACGCTCGGAGTCTCTCTCGACTTAGTCTCTGGGGATGACTGTGATACTTGTCGAGGGCGAGGGTTCGAGGGTTCTATTAATGTATAACAAGGAAAGAGATCATGGCTGCAACGAGGCGAGTACTGGGACAGACAGGGACAGGGAGGGTGAGTTTGTCGAAGCACCGCGGGTGTATTGCAGCCCACCCGAGAGCACGACGCTTTCTCGTGTCTCTTGCAGAGTCTCTCTTGTGTGTCCACAAGCAGAGACCCAGAATGGAACTACGATTGTTTTGTTTTAATACCCAAAGCCGTTGAGCCTCGGGGAAACTGTTTGTACGATTCTGTGTAGGACGAAAAGACTTCCGAGGATCTCTGAAAAACGAGCAATAAATACTTGTCGAAATCCGCGTTTTAAGGGGAGTCTCCAAATTTCCAAATTTGCATGGTCAAGTGAAAGGGTTAATACTTGTTTTTGAGATTTTTTTCTATCAATATGAAACCTTTCTTCTACGCGATAAAAATTCGATTTACTCTCATGACGAAATGTCCTCATTTTTGATAATTTGCAAGGAATTAAAAAGCTAAACAGATATAAAGAAAAGAGCGTCGACGGACTTCAGTAGCGTTTGTGTATACGACGCAAAGACTTCGGAGTCTCTCTGAAGAAACGAGTAATAAGTATTTGCTCAAATCCCTGTTCTAAGGGGAGTCGTCAAATTTGCATGGAAAACTGAAATGGGTTAATATTTATTTTCGAATAATTTCAAACTTTTCTTCTGCGAGATCGAAATACGAATGGCTTACACGACGAAATGGCCTCATTGTTCATAAAGCAAAAGAAAAAAAGCTAAACCGATATAAAGAAAAAGAGAGTCGAAGTACCTTAGGTAGCGATTTAGAGTACCGGTGTGGATTCGAGTGAAACGATCGGACTGTCGGTGATCCTTTCCGGCGAAGGAGACGAATTCTTTCTATCTCTCCCGACGAAAATGGTGGTCGATCGGTGAGCCGCGCGGAAAATCGCAATTACGACGAGCGCAACCTTACTTGGGCCGGCTAAAAGACCGAGACGGATACAGACATAGAATTTTATATACATATATACTGCGGAAAGTAGAAGATAAAGTGGCGAGGAAAATGGAGTTCGAGAATGTGAGAAAGAGACGAACAGAGCCTCGGATTCTCTTATTGATTACGAAGTTGTAAAGCAAGCTCCTGGAGGAGCGTACCGTTTCTCAACGCGGGCCATTCGACGGTTAGATAAGTCATTTTAGATAGCAACAAAAATTGCTCGTGACTTTCGCTACAGCGAACTTCATTGAGCAACGAAGAATACTTGTTCGATTGAACTCAATTGTTTTGACGCAGATGGACCGAACGATTTTTTTTTTTTTAAATACATTCATCGAAATGTACGGAGCCATATTATTTTGCTGAACTACAACCGGCCGAATCGTCGTATGGCTGAAAATCATGGTTCTGAATGCATTTTATCCGAATAGTCAAACTTCCGATACTTTATTTTTCTGAATCGTAAACTCCCGAATGTTTATTTTTCCGAATCGTCAAATTTCCAAAACTGTATTATTCCGAATCTTCATGTTAGCGAACGTTACTTTTCGGAAATAGCATCTAGCCGAACGTTATGCTTTTTTATCGACATTTGACCGAACGTCATTTTTCCGAACACTAACTTAACCGAACTTCATTTCCCCGAATAGTCATTCGCCCGAATAGTGGTTATCCTAAAGGTCATTTATCCTAATTAATTCGTACTGAATCTCTGGGATTCATATTCACTAGACTAGTCGAGACAAGACTAGACTAGACTAGACTAGTTATATTATTTAGTTTCGTGATTCGGTTGATTGGCGATTTGAATGAATGACCGTTCGAACGAATGATAATTCGACTAATAACCATTCGGCGAGTTGATTGTTTGGAAGTTTAATGATTCTGGAAAATGACGTTCGGGGAAATGATTATTCAGAAAAATGACGATTCGGAGGAATAACGTTCGGCCAATTACTATTTTCGACGAGCACCGTTCGCTGAAGTGAAGATTTGGAATAATCAAGATTCAAATATTTTATAATTCGGAAAAATAACGATTCAGCAGTTTGACGATTCGGAAAAATGAAGTTTCGGAAGTTTGACTATTCGGATGAAGTGCGTTCGGACCCATGACTGTCGGCCATACGACGATTCGGTCAATTGTAATTTCGGCAAAATTATGTGGTTCCGAATGTACTCATCGGCATTTCGTCCAGCTAATGCACTTTTTGTTTTCAGTCGAATCTCAGAAGGATTATCACGCGAGAAAGAAGCAGCACCATCACGCTCACCACCAGCATCCGAAAACCACTACAGTAACACCGATCGCTTCGCCGACCACAACGGCGAATACTTACCTCGTTACGACCCTCGAGGTCATTGAAGCAGTCGAGGACAATATTATACCGGAAGTTACGAAGAGTCCTACCACCCAACCGGCGATAACGTCGGAGACGACTACGACGGCGATACCGAGTACGACACCAAGCACCACCACGACAACGACCACACCACCTCGTAAGACCATTCCTTGCTCGTCCTTAGCAACGAATCTTTAAAACCAACAGTACCATTTCTCATTTCTCTTCGAAACACCGGAGAACGAGTTTCCCTTAGATCCGGAAAATTCGTTGCACGACGTGAGAATAGCCTTGCCAACAAAATATATGTGTCGAGACCGTTCGATGCGAAAACGAAGTTTCCGCGACGTGAAGTAGTCAAAGTGCCGGTTATGCAAACAAATGCTATTTCTTCTTTGTACGGTACGAAACGTTCCAGAGAATCGGTCTCGAACAAACGGCAAACACTTTGATCTCGCAAACGTTCGGGGGGCTACCAGTGACGTTCCGACAGGTTTTCTTCTCAAGAGTTTACCTTCGGGACGAAATGTTGCTCTTCGGCCAATCGGTTTTTACCTCTCTCTCGCTCTCTCTCTCCCCTGAGAGAGAGCGACAGACTGCAACAGTTACAGAGATGAAAATGTACCTCGTCGATGCCCGAGTGACTTCCCCTCTCTCGAGGAAACGTAAAAAAATAACGTGTACGTAAAAGAGGACAGAGCAGGAGGAGAAGAGAGTTAAGCAAATAGTACTCGGAAAATAAAAGTACACACTTTTGCTTCGGACTCCTTCATAACGTTCTTTTTTTTCGCTTTGTAGGTTTCTGCGTGGTTCAAAGGGCGAGACAAAGTCACCAGTACATACGCGAGGGTAAAGGCAAGAGGGTGAGCAGAAACCAAGCTTTAAGAATTCTATTTTCTATACTGTGCACTGTAGGAGTAGGGCGGGGCAAGACGGCCCGGCGTCCACCATTCGACATAAGACATTGCTTTTTATGCCCCGCGCAAAAATTCTCAGAAAATATCCGTTTTGCCCCGGGCTCCCATTTTTACCCGCTCGCCCCTAATATACTGTTTCTACCAGAATTTATATGAATCTATTACATTTGGACCACTGCTATACACCCTGCTCCACAAAATACATGCATACTTGTGTATGTTTCCACTCTACTTTTCCTCCGCTGACGCTGGAATGTGTATGCGGGAGAGCGGGGCAAAACGGACCATTTTAACCAATTTTTCGCGGAACACAGAAATAAAAGTCTCGTCGCAAATAAAGGACACGGCTCCATTCTGTGCCGGTGTTCCGTTTCGTCCCTCCACCTCTTCAAAATACTCGAATCGGCTTCGAGAGCGCTTGCCGGAAGAGACTCTTTTCTCTCTTTCATTTGCATGGGATCGAGAAGAAACGTTCTTGCCGTCTCCGCCTCAAAATCCTTCGAGACATCGAAGACTCTTTTCTTTTTTTTTTTGTTCATTTTTCCCCTATATCGATAAACATTTGTTTGCTCTCCTGTCTCCTCTCATAGTACACACGTATTATTCCTATGGAAACAGATTTTTATTTTTCAGCTTTTTCATTTGTCCCATGCAATATTTTGTCGTTGTTTGTTCCGAGCAGCTTTACCAAGACGGCGAGCCGGACTGCTCCGAGTTGTGCCAGTGCGGTGAGGGCGAGGTTCTGGTGTGCAACACTATTTGCGTCGAGTCATCACCGTGCAAGAGCGACTTTGCGTTTTACAACCATGCTGCGCCCGGTTACAAGGCTTTTCGTGGCCGTTGTCTCTGCTACAGCGGACGATTCATATGCATGCGGCCCTCGCCCGGTGAGTAATAAGCCATTTCACCCAGCTTCACGTTTATACTCGGTTACATTCTCTAACTGAGAAACAACTTGAGAGCCCGCATCAACCACTGCCGCCGTAAGCGCTCGTAGTACTCTCTCACTCCGGTATGCAGTGATATGAGTCAACGTACGAACGGACGCCAGGCTTTCATGCTACCCTCGGGACAGGTCTAAATCCAATCTTGAGCCATTTAAAAAAATTCATTTGCCTGCTCGGTTCGAATGTCAGGCCTTTGTTTTATGTCACGAATTTTCTTTGACAGTGAACCTTTATACGTAAATTAATCGAATACGTTTTTTTCGCGTTCCAGAGGATCAAAAGAAACGTTGGGGTGGTAGGATAACCCAACGGTAGTAAATGTTGCGATAGCCGAGCAATCTTCGTTCGTCTCAAAAAATATAATTAATTGTGTCATAAGATTTGTTTGATGAGTCTCAGTTGTCCGCGGAGAAAATAGAGAAAATATAGAAAATATAGAAAATATAGAAAATGTAGAAAATATAGGTACGGTTATTTTTTAACTGTTTATTTTTTATTTTTTGTACTAGACACAATGATTAGGTGCCAGATGCTCGTCCGTGTCGTCCATCGGTTGATGCTTGTTACCCAGTATACTGTTGCAGATTATCAAAAGAAATTTTGCAATGGCAGGATAACCCAACGATAGTAAAAGTTGGGACAGCCATCCAATTTTCAGTCGTCTCTAAAATCTGATTAATTGTGTCATAACATTTGTTCAACGCATCTCAGTCTTCCACACAGAAAATATAGTTTGTTTTGGTACAGTTATTTTTTAAATGTTTATTTTTTTTTACCAGACACAATGATTAAGTGCCAGATGCTCGTCCGTGTCGTCCACCGGTTGATGCTTGTCACCGAGGGTACGGTTCCAGATGATAAAAAAAAATGTTCCGATAGCAGGATAACCCAACGATAGTAAAAGTTGGGACAGCCATCCAATTTTCGGTCGTCTCTAAAATCTGATTAATTGTGTCATAACATTTGTCCAACGCATCTCAGTCTTCCACACGGAAATTATAATTTGTTTTGGTACGGTTATTTTTTTAATGTTTATTTTTTATTTTTATTTTTTTACCAGACACAATGATTAAGTGCCAGATGCTCGTCCGTGTCGTCCACCGGTTGATGCTTGTTACCGAGGGTACTTTCCACCGTTGTCCCTATCTCACTTTTCACAGCCGTCCTATAGGGTACTTCTTCAGTTAGTACCGTGCAACCAACCAACCCCTCCTCATCAATGAGTTTTACGATACAATAAAAGCCCTTAACATCGCCGTACATTAAAAGTACCCAGGTACGAGCAATGTAAATGGATTTACAGAGACACCCGTCCAGGCGGACGGACCGTGCGCTCGTTAAAGCGATACCAAGTTTCCTGCCTTGTATTCTCATTTCTCCCTCCTCTCTTCCTCACTCCCGTTACATTCTGTCCGTGCAGCGGGCACAGTCCGGAAAACTGAAGTCTGTGCAGTATAAATACCGTAACGAGAAACTGGTCGAGATACCATAAGAAATTTCACTATCGCTGAAAACTTTTGCATCTCGTTAAAATGTGGTATCTAAATGCAATTTTTTGTTTTATGACTGTTGCCTCGATTATTACAGTGAAAAATTGACGATTTCTCTGTTTATCTACTAATCGCAGAAGCGTACAGCATACCGCACGGGGTCTTCATGTTCCTGGGATACAGCGAGACAGACGAGACACTCCTCAGGCCGTACAACAATCTTACCGTGCTGGACGCGGTCAACTCGCTCGACAGTTTCATGCGGGAGGAGGTCAATAATCAGGTAAAACCTTTTAAAAAGTCAGAAAATCATTCATTTTTTATAGCTTAAAAATCTATATAATGTTTTTTTATTGTAAAAAAATCTACATTGTGATTTTTTTTTCTTAAAAAGAAACAATTCAATGTTGCTTTTTTTGTACTGCTTCATTACCGTCGTAATAAGAAAAGTAATGAGTGTCGTTAGTCGAGCTTTTTTCGCGTTCGCACTCTACCGACTCGGCCACTCTCTCTCAGACTCGTTACATTCATTTACGAGCCGGAGAGTAATTACAGTGAAATTATATCGTCGTCACTTTCCTTCCACGGATTGTTTTTCCTTTTTTTTTAACCGCGTACATCATTGCGGCGGGACTGTAATAATGCTGATCTCCGGATCGATTCACAGACGGTGTGCACCCTTTTCCTGTACAACGTGACGAGGGAGAACGTAATTGCGGTGGCACGTCTCGGTGGGGATAATCCACCCTTGAATAGCAGTAAGGCACAGAGCTTACAGCACCTGCTGCGCGTCAAGGTAAGTGAGAGAAAGCGAGATGTATAGGGAAATAGTGTATCTTATATACACATTGAAACGGGCCATAACAACTGCAAATGGGACGCCGTTAGACCCGCGAAATAACGATGAAAAAATCGTTTCGCTATATTTTGTTTCCATAAGGTAAACGTACCGATGGCCGCACATTTAAGGCAACATCTATTCTTTAAACCCAATTTTCGCTATCATGCATCGAACATTTTCGAAAACAGCGGTGACCAATCGCAAGGTTAGAGTTTCTAGTTTTCCAAACATGCCCATTAAATACTTTTGCAATATCTTGAAAAATATTTATTCGCGAAAACACTGGGAAACGTAAATGTACCGGTGGGCTGGACAGCTGTTCATGGCTGTGTCCCGATTTTCGGACAGAACGTGTCCCGATGTTTCGGAGAGTCGCAAATTCCGAGAGTAATCATGAACGAACTCAACAAGTTCGTGGCAACCGGGATAAGAACAGGGGATTCTATTAATTTCTCCAATAAAACATGAACATTCTTAGATTAATACACCCAGAAAAAAAATTTTTACGGCCACAGTTTATTTGGTCTAAGTAAAATATTTATTTGATTTAAATAAATATTTATTTCATTTAAGTAACGATTTACTTAATTTAACTAAATATTTGTATAAATCAAATAAATATTTTACTCAAACCAAATAAACGGTGGCCGTCAAATAATTTTCTTTCCGGGTGTACACGAGATATGTTGCATCGACACCCAGCTAGCATAACCCCATTCGGGTCTTGCCCGGTGTCCCGACACTAGGTTTCTCGATTCACGATTCCGCGTACCAGTGCCAGTACACAGAAATTGACTATCGCTCAAGCAAATGTAACAATGAAATTATTATTTACACATGGTCTATGGCGATCTTTTGCATGCGTATCAATTACTAATCATACATACTATTTTAACAGTAACTGCAATCTTTTAAGTAACCATGATATTCATTATAGAATTAAATCTGCTGGCCAGTTGTCCGGTAACTGGGACGTGTCCACTCATTAGTACGTGTAATGCTTCCCAGAGGACAACTGAAAAATGAAAATTAAAAGTCTACTCAAAACAGGACTTACAGTGACTAAGCACAGATAAAATTATAAACGACAAGACACGCAGAAAGTTGAAAAATCATTTTCCAGTTGCTCATTTACATCACATTAAGCCCTGTATTACAGCCGAGTTTCAATTTTCTCTGACAAACGCCCTCGAGTAAAGCCGCCTGATTATGGGACGAGGTGATTACGCACTTAATTTTTTTTTCTGCATCCCGGAAACCCCACGTTTCTCTACCTACCACCGGAAGGGAAACAAGTGCGAGGCAAAAAACAAGGGATTTTGCGTGTGAAGTTTGGAGACAAAGAAGGCTCGCAAATTCCAGTCTCATTAACTCGATATACTGCGTCGGTAAGCTCGGGCATTAATTGCTCGTTTCCGCAAAACATATTTCCGTCCTCGTACATGGCGCAAAGTAGTTTGTCATACGCAAACTTGTCCATCCGTTTATCGTGTTAACAATTACGATTTTTGTTCTACATTAAACAATCCCAACATGTTGGGCGTAGGTGGAATAACAATTGCGACTTTAATGATCATCGCCTTTTTGATCATCGATCAAAATCATCGACGTTCATCGATTTTTGTATTGCCTATCGTTATTTAGATGCAACCGCACAGTAAGAGTCATTGCAAATTTACAAAGTGAATTTACTTTACGGAATATACTGCGTCGAACTTCCGCTTTCTCTTCTACTCTCGTTTTATTTTATCCCAGGGCTTTGAACCAAGAACTATCTCTTACCCTTCAAACTGTACAAAACTGTACACAAGTTTGCGCGACTTCGACTTTGCCACCTTAAGGTTCGCTCTAAATTCGCGACACTGCACGGAGTTCCTAATCCCCACCCGGTTCATTGACTTCGTAGAAGCTTCGGACCATCGGCGGATGCACTCCCGAAATTACTGTTCGACTTTTCGTCGAAGTATATTTTCCTCTGTTCCCTATCCCGAGGCTGAGCGACGAGATTCGCCCAGCTCGTTCCCGTGACTTTCGTTTACCACGGAGCACGAGTGACGGCTCCGGGTAGCAATGGTAGCTCTCTGTTCCTTACGAACAGTCGCGGTAACGGCGAAGCAAAGACGAAGGGTTGGAGTTATCCGGAGGTGAATGCACGGTAGCACGTGCAAATGTCGCCCCTGCGAATTTATACCGCGCACGTGTCTCAATATGCTCGGACTTGGATTGGCTCTCTTGATTTCCCACGGACTGATTCGTTGATGGTAAAATCTTGAATTTTATTCTTTTTCATCGAGGGAGGCAATTTTTTTAGCGATTGCCATAGAGCGTGAGATCCTTGATCGGGCCAATCAGAAATTTGATCTTAATTAAAAATGAGCATACGTTTGTGTGAATAAGGAATATCAACTTGGACGATTAGCTTGTGACCATCAGTGCTGAGCTGAAGAGCAGAACTTCCGACGTCGAAGACCCGAGCCAAACAATGGTAGAGGAGAACGGGGCAAAATGGACCGTTTTTAACGTCCAGTAGTTACTTAGTAGTATTACTACTAAGTAACCATAAGTAACTACTATTACTTATGGTTACTTAGTGACACCGTAAAATAAAATAAAGTAACAACAATACAGTGAACATATCGGAAATTTTGCGTGTACACTATGCAGACGATATGCACTAGAATTAAAGTGAATGGCAATTTTTTTAGCAATTGCTATGGAGCGAGAGATCCTTGATCTTAAGTAAATATGAGCATACTTTTGTGCGAATAAGGAATGTCAACTTGGACGATTAGCTTTTGACCATCAGTGCTGAGCTAAACAGCAGAACTTCCGACCTCGAAAACCCGAGCCAAACAATGTAGAGGAGAACGGGGCAAAATGGACCGTTTCCGGTCCATCTACTATTACTTATGGTTACTCAGTAACACCGTAAAATAAAATAAAGTAACAACAATACAGTGAACAAATCGAAAATTGTGCGTGCACACTATGCAGACGATATGCACTAGAGTTAAAGTGAATGGCAATTTTTTTTAGCAATTGCCATGGAGTGAGAGAGCCTTGATCTTAATTAAAAATGAGCATACTTTTGTGCGAATAAGGCATTTCAACTTGGAAGATTAATTTTTGATCATCCGTTCTGAGCTAAAGAGCAGAACTTCCGACCTCGAAGACCCGAGCCAAACAATGGTAGGGGAGACCGGGGCAAAATGGGACAGTGGGGGGTAAAACTCGATTTTCCAATAATTTTTTGGATGTCCCATTTCGTCCTAACGATACATCCAGATTTTCAACACCGTTCTGTCCCATTCACCATCACCGCCACGATCCAAAAGTTATTGGGAAACCATAACTTTTAGAGCAACCATAAGTAACTACTATTACTTATGGTTACTTAGTAAACACCGTGAAATGAAATAACGTAATAACAGTACAGTGAACAAATCGGAAATTTTGCGTGTACTATGCAGATGATATACACTAGAATCAACGCGAATGGGTAGCCCAGTCATACACGGGATTGAAGCTGAGTTGTTATGTTGAATAGTCCGCTCTCTCGTAGTAGTTGAGATTCGCGCTTATCCAGCCCCTTCCACTAGTTTCACGAGTGCTTTCGGCAGACTCTCTGCGGTGCATTCGCCGCGGTCGCTCTCCCCGAGTGTCGGAATCGCGAATTTCGACCGTGCAGTAGTGCTACGCGGTGGAATTCACAGCCAGCCGGTCGAGGGAATTGAACTCGTTCGCCGGGGAACGCTGGATGGGTTCTCCCTCGCAAATGAGTATTTAATAAAGTAATTACAGGTTATAGCAAGCGGGCTACACAGGTGGAGAGAGCAAGGGGGGGGAGCGCGGGAGGAAGTAAAATAGAGACAAAACGTTATTTCTACCTGCGAAACCGCGCAGAACGGAACAGGGGTTAGTCGAAGGTTGAAGCACGGGATTTCAACCAAGCCTCTACCGGTAAATCGATAATTTCGTTCTCTTCCTCCTCCGGCCCTTCTCTCTGTCGTTTCGCCGTTCTCCGTTCCCTCCTCTCCCACGTACCCGCCAGCGGGCTGTTCTACACCTGGCGCTGCATTATTCCAATTAGTGCATGCACAGTGACGCGTTGCTTAGCGAGAATGTGCAGTTATTAGAGTAATTATATGCCCGCCAGTGATGACGGAGAGCGGGAGAGAGAGGTAACTCGCGAACTGTATATAACTCCTTGCCAATCTCGAAATTGCGTTATCGCGGATTCAACGACGAGATGTCGAACGTATTATCGTGAGCTTTGAGGCACGCCATACTTTTCATCGTTAAATTTTGGCTCTCTGTGCGAACGAAATCCACGCTGCACTGAAATTAATAGATAGGGTACGAGCGATGAATACGGACCAGCCCCATTAGCGCGTTAATAAATTATACGTCGAAGCGGACCATATTCATCACTTTTATCATGCTCAAAGTTTCGACTCGACTAAAAACATGGAGGGGGTTTTTATTTAGACGTATTACGGGGTTTGAAATATTCACGGAAAATGATTTTACTGCGCTGATGGACTTCGGTCGATAGCCGCAATGAGAGATCACCAAGATTTAATGTTTTTACCGTCCTAATGGCACGTCTCCAAATCCTGTATTTATTGTGAATAAAATCGTACTACTGCTACTACACAGTAAAAAAAGTTTGTACTTTTTACAACTTATTGTGCACCAACGTCCACAACTTTTTATTTATTAATTTTCTAGTTTTACAAACAAAAGTACAAACTAAAATTGTTAATTGCACGAGAAATTAAAGGGCCGTTTTGTGATATTCTAATCTGAACAAACGAGTTTGTCACTTATTTAACAAAATTATTTTGACGAAACTTCGTATTCCTATTTTTCGAAATTATTTTTTACTGTGTAGATTTTATTTTGAAACGCAACTTATCCATACGCACTTTTATCATGCTCAAAGTTTCGACTCCACTACAAACATGGAGGGGGTTTTTATTTAGACGTATTACGAGTATTAAAATATTCACGGAAATTGATTTTACTGGGCTA
>JAPYZC010001044.1:0-46561 GCA_030522665.1 Ichneumoninae sp. A BG-2022a
CTAGTTCGCTCGCGGATACACTATTATATCGTCCTCCATATATATATATATATATATATATATATATATATATATATATATATATATACATACACATATATAAATACATATATAAATGTACATATATACACATATATATATCTATTTTTTGGTCGAACGACCGCCGGGCTGGTTAACGTCGTTGCCAAAGCCGTGGGCGTGCCGCTGAATTAAGTGAATTCCCGAATATCGCGGGAGCTTGACGAGCTTTAATTTTGTTGATGGACTTTTCGACGGAAGTGCGACCATTTTGGGTGAGCCGTCGAGCGACGTTGCATGAGCAACCGAGGGGCGGGCGCTGCTTACTTTACTGACGGCGACTGTTCCGCGACGCCTCCACCGGAGGTCCACGGGTTTTAGTCGGATTAAAGCCTCGGTTAGATGCGCCCACGGCTCGAACCCTTCGGGGCCACCTGCCGCGCAAAT
The DNA here is from genome assembly GCA_030522665.1 of Ichneumoninae sp. A BG-2022a. Classification (NCBI taxonomy): domain Eukaryota; kingdom Metazoa; phylum Arthropoda; class Insecta; order Hymenoptera; family Ichneumonidae; species Ichneumoninae sp. A BG-2022a. The sequence goes on from JAPYZC010001044.1 coordinate 466, forward strand.
AAGGATTAATTAAGCAGCCCACCCCCCTCCGGCCGGGACCGTGCTGCTGCCTTTAATTCCAAGCTAGAATCGCGCCTCCACTGTTTGCTACTAAGCTGCCCTTCTCTACCTTTGGTTGCTCGTGCCCGAAGTATACACTTTGCATATTGTGCTAAGTAGACCCCGCGCGGGAATCCTTGTACTTATGCACCGGCAGTGGGGAAACTTCCGTTGGACACTTTTTTTATATCTCGCTTCAGGAATTTCGTATGTTCATGAAAATTTGAATACGCAAAAAGTTTTTTCTTCTTCTTCGAGCCTGCGAATCTCGGTGGTGCTAATTTTCGTCGCCTCGTTAAAACACTCTATCTTTTTAACTGCTGGATTTAGGGATTATCAATTTTTTAGACGGGAAAAAATAATTTTGTTAAATATGTGATAAACTCGTGTGTTCAGGTTTGAATATACAAATTCGTCCTTTTATTTCTCGTGTGATTAACAATTATAGTTTGTACTTTTGTTTGTAAAATTAGAGCCGTATGGTGCGATCGGTAAATTAACAAATACAATGTTTATGGACAATAGGTTGCTGTAAAAAGTGAAAACGTTTGATTTGCATTTATCATATTCGGGATAGCCATCATATTGATTTACCGGCTGACCATCTGATTCATTATCTTTGGATCCAATCCATTTGTCAAGAAAACTTTTTGTATTAAATAATTAAAAAAAGAATGTCGCCAATCTTCCGGCCAAGGTAATGTGTTCTTTTTACCATTTCATAGGTGTTCTCAGTCCATTAATCTTTTCCCATGAGTTCCACTTCGCTCATAAGAGCAGGTGCTCATGTGGGTTAGGTCTGGCCGGCGGTAAGCGTCCCAGCACTGGCCCGGAACCGCGCCAACTCCGGGAGACTGGCCAGTCTCGGGCCGGAGCTCCCAGCCGAACACAAGCCCTATCTGGGCAGCGTAGATTCGGATGACGCGGAAGACCGACACTGAGAGGGATGAGGTTAATCGATTTCGACCAGGGTAAAGCTGGGACAAGTGTGCGACGTGATTCCATCTCGGATCTCGTATTTTGGGTCTCTATCAAATTTTTATTTCCTCGCTCGTCTTACCTCGGCGCCGGGGTATCATACGTGGGCGATTGCGAGAAACGTGCTGGCGAGGAAGTTTTTGAGTGCCAGACCGCGTGGTTATATCACTAGATGCATACAGGGGAAGGGGGGAAGGGGGGAAGGGGGGAGGGAGGGAAGGGGGGGGGGTAAAAACAGTCTCGTGCGAACTAGATCGTCCGGACGGGACGTAAGCGGCCCACCGGAACTGGTACTGGCACACCGAAAGAAGCGAACAAGATTTCGAGGGAGGCAAAATGAGGGGAAAGGGTAAATGAAAGAGGGTCTTGGAGAAGAGAGAACCAGAGACGTCGGAAGCACTCAGGGTCTGGATGGATATCCGATTCGGATCCCCCGTGGATCCATTTTAGACACGGAAGCTACCGAATTTCGACTCCACTGATGTATACATATATATACGTGTATACATACATACAGACATATATACGTGTGTGTGCATCGGTTCTCTACCTTCAATGCCCGTTGGCCCGGAGGTGCAGTGAATCGTTCGCCTATCGCTCCTCGGAGGACAATAAAGAAGCTCAGTGAGAGGAATAGATTATCAACTTGGCCATCGGAGCTCATCGGATGTTAGCCCCTGCATAAATTTTCGACGACCGTTTAAGGAGGATCGACTATTTCTTTGGAGTCAAAAACGTGATTGAAAAAAAAATTCATCACGGGTGTCTCGAATTTTATGCAATATTGGTAACATTAATTATCGACGCCATTTATGGGGTGTGCGTTTGGAAAAATGATCCGCGTATCGAAGATTAAGAAAAATATGTTGTCGAGTTTGACAATTTCATATGAACAATTTTTACAGAATATTTGAGACATAAAATGATTGATAGGTTTATAATTTTATATCGTGGATTCGTGGTTGGTGAAACAGTTAGAATTGGACTTGTATTGAAATGGACGCGAAGTGAGGTTACATTTCGTTCTCTGGACGCATCAGCTTTCGACCGCCAACGTTGTCGAGCCTGGCACTGATAATTTGGTTAAATTGATAGACTGCGATGACAAAATAAACTTTGCATCGATGAATCAGTGAGTTTAAACGGTAAAGTGCGGATTTCGCATTTTTTACATAATCATTCATGCTTCGTCCGATTAAAGTTCGTTTTCCAAATCCTTACATTGGCTTGATAGTAGTAAATTTGTGATCTTTTGTCTCGGAACCGACCGACTTCAATGTTAGAACATAGGATGACACACTGAGAAAAAGAAATTGTTGAATTAACTAAGCGGCGTTCACCTGTGTTCACAGGCGTAATTTAGTTGGTGCGATAACATTTTCTGTTTGAATCGAAATATTTTGAATCGACTGAAACAAATAATCGTTCAACAAAAGAATGATTTAGTTGTACCAACCAAATAACAGCTTTGAACGTATGTGATCGCGACTTTTGTTAATAAAAAAAAAACAAAACAAAATCCTCAGTGTACGGTCAAAGTAGTCAACTTCCAAATTGTATTACAAATAAACTATAGGGTCAAAACTGCTTAGATTTAGGAAATAGACGCGTTTAGTCTAGCTGTAGAACATATCACAAACGTTGAGGCCTTCAGTTGGGTTTCGTCTGTTAGGCGATCTTGCTTAATATATTTTTCCACTAAAAAAATTATTTTTCTGGCTCATCTTCTTGACAGTCTCCTGCTGTGTTCGAAAAGTCAACGCTGTGACTCAAACTAGAGACTGCTCTTTGCGCTTCCCTGAATTATGTATGCCTCGCGAATTAAAACCGTCCGGCGAAGAAAGTATACACAAGAAACAGAAGCAAAAAACGATATAATTAAAAGAATAATCTCTGCGGTCCGAGCTAGAGAAAATATGAAGGAAAAGCGGAGGAATAAACTCGAGCGACTTTTTAATTTCCTGCATCTAAAATTTCCGTGAAATTTCCGCAGTGTCACTCTTCCTCCACTTTGTCCGTCTTCTTGCCTCTCTCTCTCCTCGTCACATCTCGCTGAAAAGCTCCGGCAACTTAAGCGGTCTCGAAAAAAATTCAAAGCGTCTACCCGTCGCCGATTTATCATGCAGCGCAGAGGAAAAAGGGGGGAGGGAAAAGAAAGGAAAAAAAAAAAAAAAAAAAGAAGGAGGGAGTCCAAGGGGAAGGAACCAGAGTGAGGTGTTGTCGTCGTTGGGAACTCCCGGACGCCGAACGACGGGGAACAAGGAAATGACCGCGGCGAGAAGTCAAAGGAGAGGCAATCGGGAACCCGACGGAAAGATTTCTCGGTGAAAGGATAGAAGTTCCGGTTGTCGTCCGCGAGCTCAAACACCTTTCCCTCCTTCTGTTTTCTTCCTCTTTCCTTCTCCCTGCCATCTCGACCTATACCACATGTACACGCAGACATAGAAGAGAGGGGGGCAACGGGGCAAAATGGGGTTTTTGGGCAAAACCAAATTTTCCAATCATTTTTTGATCGGACAAGGTGGCAAAACTGGGCAGAAAAGCCTGATGTCTCCGATAGGGCGAATTCGGGAATCCAAAAATTATTGGAAAATTTCGTTTTGCCCAAAAACCCCGTTTTGTCCCGTTGCCCCATTTTGCCCCGCTCTACCCTACATAGTGGATAGCGAGGTAAAATGGGACAGTGGGGCAAAATGGGACAGCGAGAGCAAAACTCAATTTTCCAATAATTTGTTGGTGTCCCATTTTGTCCCAACGATGCATCCGGATTTTCAACCCCGTTTTGCCCCACTTACCATCACGCTCACAATCCTAAAATTGGTAGAAAATTGCGTTTTGTTCCATCACCCCGTTTTGCCTCACTGTCCCATTTTACCCTCACTCCTCTGTACAGCCCCCTTGTTTATATCTTCGGCGGGAAGGAAGCGACACTCGACACTCGATTTTACGCGAAGCGGCTCGTTAATTTCCTCATGCCCTAAGTTCTCCGCTCTCCTCTTCGTCACTTCGGTTTATCTTTGTCCGGTGTTTTCGTGTGGGAGCATCATTGTTTTAGCGGCCAGGGACGAGGAGAAAGGGGGAAACAGAACCGGAAGTCGCGGAACGAAACTCCATCCGATAATTAACGAAGCTGGGCTGCAGCCTGGAGGCTCCTCTCTCTGACCGGGCAGCCTAGGAACTTTCGTGTCTTCTCCCTTCCAGGCTTTTCCTCCGCCTCTCGACGAAAGAAATTCCCCTGCCTCCGTTAAGTATAGTGTTCGCCGAACTTTGTCGAGCGAAGAGAAATAGTAGATGGGTAAGTGAGGAAAAAAACGAAGTTTAAAAAAAAGCTAGAACAATCCCGTCGATTCTGCGCTCTGATTCTTTCAAGCTCTCTCAAAGATCGATCGTGCCGGCTCGGGGGTTCAAATTTATCGCGGCCTTCTGACCTCCCAGCCGCGTTTGCCTGGATAAATGATTGATCTTTAATTATTCAACGGCTCCCCTTACCTGAGCAGCCACCATTCCTTCCTTCAGTCGACGGAGATCCGTGTGGCTCCAGGCACTCCGGGACCACGGATGGGTCTCCCTCAGATCGTCAAACCTGAAGTCCCTCAGCTGATTCTTCAGGAACTTTCGTATGTTCCACGGGAGATCGTTGTGTCTGGAATAAAAAAAGAAACAAAAATTAATGGAGGAAAATTGATTAAGGTCAGCTACAAGCACCGTCAGCAAATTAAATATTAACGATCTTGATATAGTTATGTTGAAAGACGGAAATGAAGAAATGAGCGTAACGATTTGTTTCACTCCGAAGGGTGTGAACCGAGATCGTGCAGCTGTAAGTATGTCACACCGTCAAAATAAGGCTGCACATTTAAACAACGTTTTCTTATGCAAAAAGTTCCTAGAATTATTTTTTTAATAAGTTTCGCCGATATTCCATATTTCATCAAAATTAACAAGAAAAAGTGGATATTTGTCGAGATTGGACGAAAAATATTCGTTTTAATAAACAAAGCTTTCTTCGGTGCAGTCTTTTTTTAACACTTTTATTTTATGTCGCATTAACTCCATGGTTTTGGGCAACTCGGAATACCAGACAATTCTGAGAATACAAAATAGTTTTTGTACTTAAAATACATTGATAAGTAGTTCGTTTCTACTTTGACTGTATATATTTGCCGATGGCGATTGTTCGTGTAGAATGGTGGTTCCCTTGCCAGCGGCGGTAAGTGAATATGATTATTGTCGTGACGATTATTCTCAGTTCATGCAGTCTTATTATGACTCCCATTCCAATAATACAAAAAATAACCCTGAAGATGTCAGCATAACATCAAATTTCATCTTTGGCAATTCTGTGTCAATGCACTGCTTTAGGAACACATAAAAATGGTCCACTTATACAATTTTATTCTATAAGTGAACTTCTGCTAGCGAAGTTTGTGCGATGTAAAAAACTCAACCGTTATTATTTGCAGAAATTGAGTCTCATGCCGATATTATCAGGGACATAAAAAAAACATCAAGATAAAAAAGGTGACCCCAGAAATTTGAAACCCCAGTGGAATTCCCCCAAGGGGATGAAACCCTAAAACCGTTGACTCTTGGTGCAGCGCCCGCCCAGCTCCGGTTTAAACATCCTCGCAAAAATTACAAGTTTGTCGCCCCTGCGGTTGGATTGCGGGAGGTTCGGGGGGGGGGGGTGGTTTAACTCTCTGAACTATCCTGCCTTCCCGCATGCATCCAGCATTATATACCCGCGGCGGAAAGTTCCCAGTAACACCGAACCAGAAGGCCTCGCATTACAGCCGCAGCGCCCGACGGAAAGGAGGAACGAAAATTTAGAGCGTGCACGGGTTACCTAAGTGGGATGCAAACGCACACCCATATCTTCCTCACCCCCACACATCCGAGTACCAAGTTTGATACAACCGCACGACCGGCCCGCCGCGTTTATCTCCGACTCGAGATCTACGTGTGTTTTCTCCAGCCGAGAGAAAGAGGTCGAATTTGGCGAGATCGAAACTTTTGCCCGAGAACAAGGGAAGAAAGGTCGAAGCTTCCGGGTACGAGTTTTTCCTTCCACTCTCACCGCGCGATACTCCTGGAAAACGAAACGAAGATGGAAAGAAAAACTCCGATGGCATCGCAAGAATACTATGCGAAACGTGCACTTGCCTCCGGCCTCTTCATTTTTTCCCCCTCTCCTCCTCCGCACTTCTCTTATAGGGTAGAGCGGGGCAAGATGGGGCAGCGGGGCAAAACGGGGCATGGGACAAAACGTCATTTTCCAATAATTTTTTGATGCCCGAATTCGCCCCATCGATACATCAGGCTTTTCTGCACCGTTTTGCCACCTCGCCTGATCCAAAAATTATTGGAAAATTTGGTTTTGCCCAACTGCCCCATTTTGCCCCGCTCCTCCCTATTCTCCATATCCTGCCACTTGCCGACACTCGACGAATATCCGACAGCGTGCTGGTGGCAGTTCACGAGGCGAACGCTCCTGCGAATTCCACGGCGACGTTCGAAGAATGTTGTCCGCGAATGCCTGCCGAGAGGCGACGTCCTCGGAGGGAGTGGCTGAGGGTGGCGGAGGGAGAGGACGCGGAGCCGTGCGGAAGAGTCGGCACTTTCCGGGAGGATCGCGGTGCGCGGGGTTTTGCGGCATGGAGAAAAGTTTGTCAGGTTGCGCAGTGAGGGGGACCGCAGGTTGTTGGTTACCGCGCCGCGGGCTGACGCTCCGGCCCGCGAGTCGGCGGACGAAGAAGTTGCGTGAAGGGGGTTACGGCTCTCGGCGAGTTAACGGCGTGTATACACGGGTGGATTTCTCACCGGGCCGCCGCTGATACGTACTTACGAGGTGGAAACGACCTGGCGGGCGGCACCGAACGTTGCACTTGCTGCTACACGTTTCTTGTTCCCGCTCTCGAAGTATGAGCAGGGACGAAGAAGTATGTAGCGCCGCAAGTACATGTCCGGTATATATTGTGTATATATATATATGTGCGCGTTGAGAGAAGGGTGAGAAGTTCTGAGGTGAGTTGCGCCCTCGAGGCTCCTCGAACAAGCTTTTGCCGGGTATCCGCGGTGCCTCCCGCTCCTCAGGAAAGACACTCATCTTCAGGAGTTGGTGAAAAGTTTCGAAATAGAATTCGCGTTATGCGAAAACCTCTCGGTATGTTTTGTTGCTGGGGCTCCCGTTTACACTTCCACCGCTTGTGCGAACTCGTATTGTCGGGTGTACCAAAAATGGGTCTGGAGAATAAACCCAAAGAACAGTAAACGGCAATGCACTCCGATGGAAAGAAACTTAGCAAAAGTCGACAAGTACCAGACGCAACGGTTGCCGTCGAAGTCTACGATCGTCCCGTTTGGTGAACTTTTAGTAGATCACACCCTCCCCTTTTCCTCTGCGCTGCATGATAAATCGCTATAAATCGGCCACCACCCATACGTGCTTACGAGGTGGAAACTACCTGGTGTGAGGCATCGAACGTTGCACTTGCTGGTACACATTTCTTGTTCCTGCTCTCGAAGTATGAGCAGGGACGAAGAAGTATGTAGCGTCGGAAGTACATGTCCGGTATATGTTGTATATATATATATATATACATATACGCGTTCAGAGAAGGGTAAGAAGTTCTGAGAGGTGAGTTGTGCCCTCGAGGCTCCTCGAACACCAAGCATTTGCCGGGGATCTGCGGTGCCTCCCGCTCCTCAGGGAAGACACTCACCTTCAGGAGTTGGCGAAAAGTTTCGAAATAGAATTCGCGTTATGCGAAAACCTCTCGGTATGTTTTGCTGCTGGGGCTCCCGTTTATGCTTCTACTGCTTGTGCGAACTTGTATTGTTGGGTGTACCAAAAAGTGGGTGGTAAGAATAAACCCACAGAACAATAAACGGTAATGCACTCCAATGGAAAGAAACTTAGTGAAAGCCGGCAAGTGCGAGACGCAACGGTTACTGTTGAAATCCTTGTCGTAGGTCTGGAGGAGAGCGGGCCAAAATGGGACAGTGAGGCAAAATGCAATTTTTTAATAACTTTTGGATGATGGCGGTGATGGTAAGTGGAGCAAAACGGGCTTCAAAATCCGGATGTATCGTTGAGACGAAATGGGGCATCCAAAAATGATGGGGAAATTCATTTTTGCCCCATCTTGCCCCGCTCTCTCCTACAATGTCCTCGGTGGGCCAACTTTCGGTAGAGGGACATAACAGATCGACCGCGAGTCGATCGTAGATCATACCTAGGATCGATGAATTGAACAACTTTCGCTCGTTTGGGAAGTGTTCCTAGAATCGCCAAATTTAGGATCGCCGAAGTCGGGTGGAAAGTTCACCAGCCTTTCGGTGAACTTTCCACCGAGTCGACTATTCGATCGTAATCGAATTAGCGGCACTTGATCCAAAGCGTTTGTCCGTCGTCAAAATTGCACGATTTACGGATAGACCGTCAGAAATTGGCAATCGAATGGCAAGTATGCCAATGGACGTCGAGGTGTTTCCCGAGTTGCATTGTGCAGCACCATTTCCAAAATGCATACATAAACCGCTCGAGGACCGCGCCGGCCGCAGCTCGGGATTGCCGGAACATATGCAGTGCTAATGCAGTCCGTCCCGATTCGCATAACAGTCGGGTGAAAACTATACACGGGCGAACTGTCAACGTCCAACTTCTGTTTCGACCTCCCGTAACAACTTGCCAGAGGTGGGGGGCGGGGTGGTTTTCGCCGTTCCCATCGTTCTGCGCGGTGGTCGGTTTCTTGCGTGCACGATAACTAGACTAGCGACTATCCACCATCCACCTATCTTACTGCGAATCGTACAACGAGCTCCTGAAGAGCTCTCCTGCATGCTGATGCGGTTTTGTCATAGGGCTTCCCCCGCGCGAGCGCGAGATATAGAGTCGTGTACCTACTGCTCTCGTCGAATTAATGAATACGAGTTTGAAATCGCGTGACATACTCTGACCACTTCCGTCACGAAGAGACCCGTGACACGCCGCATGTGTCTATTTCGCCAAAGGATTTAAACGATTTTTCGTCCAAGCTGCCGGGCAGTGCGGGGCATAGTGTGCAAGTTCTTGAACAAGTGGCATGTTCCCGACCCGTTATGGCGTACTCACAGTTTGATCGGTAAAGATCTACTGGTAAAAGGCTTTCCAACAAATTTCAAACATCCAAAGTGAGAACGACACACAGGACTGGCATTGGTCGACGTTGGGCGAACATTGACCGATGCTGGGCCAATAGTGGCCCTGTATGGCTCTCCCACTACCCGAGTAGAAATTTTCACGCGTTACATTGGGCCCTGATCAGGTCCTAAGAAGGCCAGATAAGGGCCTGATACGGCCTTATCAGGACCCTATCAGGGCCCGATGTAACGCTCGAAAATTTCTACTCGGGTAGGAGCAGTTCAGGACGAAAACGATGAGATTATATTTTTTAAAAGTGCATAGAAAATTGCATACAAAAGTGCATACAAAAATTGCATACAAAATTGCATACAAAATTGCATACAAAAAACTCAGAAGTCCTCTGAAATTTGTTCGTGTTTTTGTTTGCACAAGGTAGTTGGTTGCATTTCACACCTGAACAATGTGTCGCGAACCGTGTCCGACTCTCCTCTATGCATAATCTTATCGCGAAACGGATCGGTCCAGTTCGTTGGTGTGAACGGAATGAGTCATTTCTACTCTCGGCTGTACTCGCATAATCCAAGATAGTTAAATGCGATGTGTTCCGCGGAGGGACGGCCAGAACTGTTGCCAGCTTATTCTCACTTGCAAATGCATTTTACCCCCCGAGTCCGAATTCGTATTCACACCCGGGCTTTCCCGGTTTCCGATTAACCATAAACGAGAGACGGAGATACGTCCGGGACGGATGTGTGACTGTATTGCGCGTAGCAGCGACCAGCGATTTAATTTACACTGGCTGTGAAATGGTATCAACAACGAGGTGTACTCCAAAATGTGCTATCAAAACTCTGCCGCTCTGAGCTTTTCGCTCTCCATCGCTGGGCGCAGTGCGAGAATTAACTTCGCCCACCGTTCCTCCATCGGCAGCGGTAATACAACAAAGTTTACCGAAACATATATCGCCCCGGTTGTGTAGCGAGCGTGTACGGCTTCACGGTTTTCGTTAATAAATGTTCCATCTCACGTTCGTTTGGCTTATGTAATTACGAGGCGGAGGCTCAAACTCCCTCGCCGGTGAATACCGAATGAATCAACCTGTACGAGATATTTCGTTACCTACCGCGGAAATTCGTTCTATTAGTTGGATGTGACGTTGAACGTGTGTAGAGGAGATCCAGAACGAACGTAGTGCATTCAGAAATAATAAGCCATGCGATATATCTCGTCTTTTGTCCGCGGATTTGGAATCGTAGCTTTTTAACCGATCGCGTCGCAGTTTGAAATTTTAAATACGGATGACAGTGGTCGGACAGTGTTCCGACGTAATGCTTACGACAAATGCTAATAAAAAGATTATTCTCTGTTGTATTCATTATTATTATTATTATTATTATTATTATTATTATTATTATTATTATTATTATTATTATTATTATTATTATTATTATTATTATTATTATTATTATTATATCTGTATACAACTCTCCCCCTTTGTCAGAAACCTGCCTTCATGGAAACAAAAGCCGGATCCTTAGCGTATGCATTGCGTATCGTTTACTCGGGGCGTCGCTGAGTCCTCGTAATGGTTCTCGTTGAAATCCTCTTATACGGTTCCTAGCTCGATCCTCCCTTGTTTCCAATGTCCGTTAGGGACCTCCAGTTTCTCGTCGCAGACTGCTATCTGGTCTTTCGACCTCTCGGCCGGAGTCGAAAGCTTTCCCTCTGTCTCGGCCGGCCAAAGTCGGGTCCGACCGCTTACGGAGGGATCGCTGACGTTGCCGGAGGGCGGATATCGAGCCTCTTTCTTTGTCGCCGAAAGTCAACGAAACACATGCAACGGAGAACGAAAGGGGGGGACGAGAATGGCCACAGCTCGTTGGACGTCTTGCAGGCTCGATACACAATGCAAGGTTGCCGAGGCGCCCCCGGGAGGAAAGGGAATATACTGTGTTCTGACGCGGAGCGCTCGGTACGAACGCGTACACATGTAGCGGCGAGGGGGGGGGGGGGGCTTTGTCGCCTCGGAGTAGGTATGCCCACTGTATGCACGCTCTTGCCCGAAGCTACGCGACTGCACTACTGCCAAATGCCTTGCCGTTCCATTGTTCAGAATAGCTACGAGATATATACCGAGGTATTATCAGCCCCGGGCTTCCTCGCGAAATCTGCGGTCAAAATTACTGTGTTGCCAGTTTCTAATGCCACGAGCAAATGCTGCCAGACGACATTCCACTTCCTTTTCTTTGGTGGAGCCGAGATACACATATGTGTGTAATTATCTATTTAAATTACTTCGACTAACTGCGTGTGTTGTATGCGACGATTAATTAAAGAACATGTTCCTTGAGTGGAAAGAGTTTGGGCGAAAAGGTTATTTCTAATGTAACGGCGAACTGCTGCCGGACGAAGTTCCACTTTCATGTTTTTAGTGGAGTCGAGATACATGTATATATAATAATCTATTTTAATTACTTCGACTAACGACGATTAATTAAAAAACGCGTCCTTCAGGCGAAAAGGTTCTTTCTAATCCAACGAGGAAATGCTGCGAGACGACATTCCACTTCTATTTCATTAGTGGAGCCGAGATACACATATATAATTATCTATTTAAATAACTTCGACTAACTGCGTATGTTACATATGACAATTAATTAAAGAACACGTCCAGTAGGTGGAAAGATTTTGTACAAATTCTGGAGATTTCAGGTGAAAAGGTCCGGGGATTCTGGACAGGGCGGCTCGTGCTGTAGCCAATGCGGTAATGAGAAAAGTGGTGGTTGGGCAGAGTATTCGTCGTACGCGGTGCATAAACTTCGAAAGGGTTTGGGCAAAGAGGACCACGGAAGGCACGGAGACGGGGGAGGGGGTTAATTGGCAAAGCGCGATAAGGTGCCTGGCCGCGCGATATGCATATGAATGGAATATTCCGTTTGCTAGGCGCGCCCTGCCCAAGTTCTCCCCCGGTACCGTACGTACACCAAAGCCGTCACACCAAATGCAAATGCGACTTCCGGTGCGCGGGACCGGCGAGTGTTCGTGCACTACCCTCCGATTCCGCCGCTTTCCCTTCATCTCTCCTCCGCTCTGTCTCTCTCCCCGGTTGGCCCCTTTGCTTCTTCAAAACGCTCCGAGGGCCCGGGCCTATAGCGTCTGCTCATTCGCCAGTCCGATAATCATATTTGGTCAACATGAGATATTACCGTGGGTTTAAGTGCCCAAGCGAGCGGCCACGGTAAGCGGCTCGTACTCCCCAGCCAGAAACCTTTGAAACGGCCGAGGAAATTTTATTATTAAATTTGGAAGTGATATATGCCCCGAGATTACGTCGGTGGATAAGAGAAACAACATATATGCACGGTGAAATGGAGATTTGTACATTTATCAAACGTTTCCTGCTGGCGAGCTCTCATCCTATTCTCTGATCTTCAATTTTACAATTTTTATTCATGAAAAAGAAAAAATTGAGAAATTTGTGAAATTGTTGACGGGAAAAATGTGAGTGCGCAATAAGCATCCTCTGGTCGATTCGACGGCGCGCACTCCGTAGACCGAAACCTTTGCAATGGCCGAGAAAATTTTAATTTATTAAAATTATTAATTTCGGAGGTGAAATATGTCCCGAGATTACGACGAGGATAAGAGAAACAACATACATGCACGGTAAAATGAAGATTTATCAAACGTTTTTTGCAGGCGAACTCTCATGCTGTTCTCTGCTTTTCTAGAGAAAAACATCACAAGAAAAACATCTTCAGCTTGTTTCTACGTTCACAGCGCAGTGGATGATCGACGCAGTCTTGAGTACAAAAAAAACCTCGTTTTTTTCATTCACTCTCAAGATAAGCTTTCACCTCTGTATCGGGTTTCTCTTGGAGGAGCGAAATTGAAGAGAATTCTTTTGAATAAAGTTTCTCATCCGCCGAGTAGGATCTTTCGATTCTTCGTCTTTGGAACATCGAGGCCGTAAGGGTGGGAGGGGGGTGGGGGCGAATCCCGGGGAATCAAATTATACCAGGTCGGAACTCGGAGTGGAGCGAGAGTCGGATAGGAGATGTAGCAGAGCTTCGGGAACGCATTAACCATGGCAGGAAGTTTCTATCTCGTCGCCGTCGGTGGTAGCACTTCTGCGGCTGGTGGGGCGGAGGGGTGGGGGGAGGGTGAGAATCAGCGCACTACCTCCCTCTCCCAGCGGCTGGAAGGGATCGAAGATGTTCCGAAGCCGAGGGAAGGTCGGTAACATTAAATTAAGACCTTTATAGCTGCTCTGCCGTTTACTCGGTCGGTCACTCCGATTCCATTGGTCCCCGTTCACTTGGCACGTCGATGTCGCAGTTGGAAATTGTTCCTATGCCCGAGCCACCACTCGCCGCCTCTGGTGCCCGATTGCCGGAGCTTCCATTACGTGGGCATACACGTGTGTGGGCGTGGGCCGTAGCTTTGTGGAAACCGGGTTGGGTAATGTCAACGCGAGCGTACTAGGAAGAGATCCGACCGGGCGGAAGAGCAAAGATATGTGAGGGATGTTAGAGTCGGCTGGCAGGTCTCGCAGTGCCGGGAGTACCGGTGGCTCTGTTGGTTCAGAGAGACGAGGCTCCAGACTGCTGTATGCACACGGCGACTAATTAATTACTCATCCTGGAATTACCCACCTCAAACATCGGTACATTCGTTTTTGACGGTATCATGTCAAAGCGTAAATTAAGATAGCGCGATGAAGTTATGTAAGATACGCCGGCTGACGAGTGTGATGTGAATGCGTAGGGTCGGGAATACGGCCCGCGGCGATTAGCACGCAAATCTGTCATGTGTGGACCGGGCGATATTCACCAATTCAACCTCATAGAGCGAACTCGGAAAATGGTTCAGTTAAACCAACTACATATGTTTAGTTGCGTTAATTTCGATTCGTTGAAAGGTCTTAAAGTTCTCTCCAATGTATCTTGGTAGAAGCGATCAATGTAGTTTAGTTGAAGTAACGTCAATCCAATCGCTAATGATGTTAGATCAATTAAAATTGAGTTCATTCAACTAATTAGTGTTTGATTTGAAGTTATAATTTTTTTGTCGTTCAGGACGAAGAACAATATTATACAAGCATTTTTTTTATTGAAACCAAAACACATAACGTTTATATCAACAATTCAGTCAATCGGAAATAAATCATTCATTTCAAATTGTTGCGCTATTTCGATTGATGGGGATTAATCAACCGGTCGAAGCCACCCGCCGATATGAATGAAATGTTTAGTCAATTCGCGGATGATTGATGTTATAAATATTAAAAATAATGGAATAATTACTTTGGTATTACTTCTAGACTCCAGACGAAGAAAAGTACATTTAACGGAAACAAATATGTCTTTAAAATTCAACCAAAAGTTATAGTCAAATGAAACGTATATTTCGTTCTCCATCCGCAACTGCAGGACTTAGTTGATTCACACGAATTTTCTTTGGCGATGCTGAACCTTTTTCTGAGCCTAGGTCGGCTATGGACTTAAATGGACGAGTGTCCAACGTGACGTTATTCTTGAAATCTATATGGGCCGTCCATAATCGTCCTTACCTTGCATAATCGAATTACGGGAAGTCGATCTTAGATCAGATCTTTTTTCGCGCGGGAAGCGATATTAAACGGACGATGAAACAGGTTGGATGAATGAAAATTAATGATCGACGGAATCGTTGATCCGAGGAGCTCTCTTCGCACCGCCTTTGAATTCGAAGCGATTATACAAATCCCGATCCGCGCCCGATACAGGCGAAGTATCATGGGAAGATACAGAACCGCCGCAGTAGCGTGTTTCTGAGCAGAATCAAGATCGGATCAGCAGTTGCTGCAGGGGGATGGAATTGCCCGTAGTGTTTGACCAGTACCGCACCATCGTCCGGAGATGAGCAGTCTGGAACCCGAAGAGACTGGGAGAGAGGGAGAATTCAGTCTGACCACCAACATCCCTATCCACTTGCCACCCCGCTCCTGTATCTACCTCTCAACCGCAGCCCGATGCCCCTCCATTCATCTGTCGTTAATTAAAGGCTGTACAAAGGAGCTGATTCCTCCGTAATGCGTGTACGAACCTTTCATGGAAAATTGATTCGGCATTCTTGGCAGTGCATTAACGCCTGCAGCCACAGAACGAAGCGCCCTCCCTACAGATTTTATTTAAAAATTCTGGTGAACGCCGGAAATTTTATAAACGGAGTAACAAAAGTTGTCTTGCTATGCACTTTTTTGGTCCACGATTATTTTCTTATTCATTTTACAAAAAAACATTTGTAAAATGAAAACTCGTTTTGGTAAAGTTGACAACTTTTTTGGTGAAACTGATAGGGTACGAATTGTGAACGATTGTGGACAGGAAATATTGGTAGCTATTCTGCTGTACAACTTCAGACAAGGGTGGATGTCACCCGTGTTTCCATCAAGGTGGAATAGAGTAGCGATCTGAGGATCCTCGTATTTCATCTCTTGGAGCGACACGCAGCATCTGGCACGACTCTGTACCAACTTCCCCGACCTCGGACTCCCATTGCCAGTCGGGTGACGCCGGAAACCTCGAGTCCTTGATAACTAAGCTGTTTCTTGTTACCCCGCGGATCCAAAGGTCTCTTGTCGCCCAAAGGTGCGATTCTGCTCGGGCTGGCGTCAAAACTTACCGTCCCTCGTAGGGAACCGTACATGAACTGGAGAGTTTGGAATTCAAGTCTCGAACATCGAGACAAGCATAAGATTATTTCGTTTCTCACCTAAAAAAATAGCACGGAAAAGTAGTAGCAGTCACGCGGATGTTTATTAGCAAGATGTTACAACGGCTATCGATCATTCACACGTGTAACAAATGCCTTGGTGATTATGTGAATGTATGGTAACAATATCTGCTAACGAGCCGTCGACCTTGGTCGTTCAGCTCGAGAGTTTCTTCAGTTTGTTTATTTATCTGTGATTTGTAGAGCAGTATGAGTTAGTGTATGTAGGTGGGCAGTATTGAGCTACTTTTTAAGTTTGATTATCATTGTACATTCTTTGGAGAGTTTCGTGTATGCTGTGTGGAGCGTATTTATACCTAGTGGTGATTGGTATGTTGGTCGTTGGATGCACAGTGGTTTAATGTATTCTACGTTTTCTCTTGCAAATCGCTGGGTGAGATCTTTCAGTATATTTGTAGGGTAGAGCAGGGCAAAATGGCGTAACGGGGCAAAACGGCATTTTCCAATAATTTTTGGATACCCGAGTTCGCCCTATCAGATACATCAGCCTTTTCTGCCCAATTTTTCCACCTTGTCCGATCCAAAAATGATTGGAAAATTTAGTTTTACCCAAAAACCCCGTTTTGCCTCGTTGTCCCATTTTGTCCCGCTCTCCCCTAATTGGCATTTTTCCGGTTTTTCGTATAGTAAAGAGTTTAGTGGGTTGAGGAGAGGGTTTGTCCTGTGGTTTACACCTTGTTCGGGCGTGAACGTTGTTGATGTGTGGGATTCTATGCTGACCGTAAGCGGCGTGCTTCTAGGAATTTTTTTATCATGCAGAGAAGATAGGACGGGCAATTGAGACTTCTAATTTGAGTATGGTATTCGCTAAAAGCATGACGTCTCGAATTTTTCATCGGCGCACTTTCTTCCCATTGGCTTATCCGTTTTCAGCAATTCACCCATGCGATCCGATCCGGCCAGCTGGCTTGCCTGTCTCTCTCACCTGTTATTCATTATCTGTTAAAAAAAAAATTCTCTTTTTCATACATCCCGTTTGCAGCGAATGATCCACTTTGCTCGGATCTCGAGAGCCGAGCCACTTTCGCCGGTTTTCTCAAGCTTAATCCATAAACGTTTTTTATTTTCTCTCCTCTTCCGACCCTCGACTTAATACCTTGCCTTTTATATTTTGCTCCTTTTTTTATTCTCTAACCGATTTTGTACGCTCGCGAAGCTTTCAACGTCTCTCCGGCTCCTTGGTCTATTAGCCAACGCGGGCGTTGTAATGCCGGTCGGGAGAGTCGTTGCGCTCCGACTGCTCCGGCGGACCGGCCTATTAAATTGCTATTTTCGAAGAGTGGCAACACGGAACGAGGAGGATAAGCCCCGGAAGGGAAAATCTTGAAGACCGAGACGATCCTGTAAAACGAGATACTTGTTGCACCACTGCGCCGACGTTCATCTCGTTGTACGATAATGATCAAACTATGAAGGCCCAGTTTAAACTCTCGAGAGTTATAGGTACATTGCATCAGGCATTCCGCGTCAAGCAGTCTTTTAAAGAATCCGTTCCAGTGTCGAGAATATCAACACGAAGTAAGATAAATTTGGGATCGATAGCATTTACCTTTTTAAAGTTTTGCAATAACTATCTAACCTTCTTTGGGCAAGAAAATAAAGGATTAGACTTTTTTTACGTCCATTTTGGACCATCTAATTTTTCTTTCATTTTAAGAAAATTTTTCTATTTAGCGGGGAAAAAAATAGCATGACGGAGAGTCAGTCATTCACTTGCTATGAAATGTCACTAATTGATCGCAAGACGTATATATATATATGTAGATAGTGAATAGCTTGCAATTATTTTCTGCGTCACTTGGGCCCAGAAAATGATGATAAAACAAAATTAATCTCGTAATGAAGTGGGTTCGGGAGTCATTTGTTATCGACTTCATTATTATCAAGTGTGCTTCAGCTCGCGGCAATGTCAATGAATTAAAATTTAATAAAATTGCAAAACGCCATAATTAGAGAACGCGGACGCGAATTTAAATAATATACATCCAGCATTGTCCACGAAATTGTCTATCGCGTGACGCTGCAGGGTGTAGTGTTCCATCGGGTTGCATATTTTCGAACGTGCGAAATTCTATATGCGGCCACTCCGCAGGCGGAATAATTTACAACCGATGCGAAATTTTTGCCTCTGCCAGCACCCATCGCTCGGTTGCCCAAAGCCCTCTTTCTCCCTTGTTAACATTAAAATGTATGAAAAAAAAAATTAATTATAATCCCCTTATTGCAACAAGATCATCAAATTTCCGCCAGTGTCCTCGATTTTTGTTCCCGATAAAAAGGAATAAATAAAACACGTTCACCGGTGTGAAATCGGCGCTTCCTTGAGGTTTCTCGCATTCATTCGAACGCACATTTCGCATTTGAAGCGATGAATCGAATGGAAATCCGAGCATAATATAATCCTCTTTCGACAGTGACGTAATTACTATCGGGTGTATGAACTCAATGATACGTTTTCTTTATATATTCGATGTCGCGACCGAAGTTCTCGGCGCGGAGACGAGAAATTTAATGTCACGGCGTCGGGCGCAACAAAGATTTGCTTTCGAGACGGAAACACGGAGGGAGAGGGTGGAATCTCTCTCCTCCGTCGCGGCGTTTCATCGTCGGAACCCGCTCCAGTCGAAAAGCTCCGCCACCCCCGACATCCCGTGTAGGCGCGTCGAATTCCTGCCGACTGGTACTTCACGTTATTCGCCTTGTCGGAGGAAAGCCGCGAGGTTTCGGTATGAGGGTCGGTCTCGCGTCGCGAGAGGGACCACCGAGAAGAAAACCACGGAAAGGCATTACCTCCGGCGCGTCGGCAGGAACTCTCGAGCCTTTCATACCGAGGTATTAAATAATGCTACTTTCCTCGTGGTTGTCGTCTGTGTACGCCTTCCGGTTAATGTCCCGAACGTGTCACGGGCGTTCCAGGCCGGTCTGCGCTGGCAAGGCTCGTTCCCATTGCAGAACTGAACGCACCTGACCTCGCTTAACCAAACCGAACCGGCGCCGGCCTCCGAGTCCTGTTACCTAATTAAATATTTCCGGTGCGATAATAAATTCCGCGGGAAAAAAAATGAGGGAAATAAAAACATGGTCGTTCCGCGTAATTACCGGTTTACTGTGGCGAGCTGAAAGAACCCGCGGTGGTAAAGGATGATTTAAATGTTTGTACCGCGAAAACATAAAGTATATGGCGCGTTTGAATATCAAGACGACGAGAGATTTAACGCGGCTCAAAAAGATTTTTTTAATTGCGAGGGCACGCCGACGCTGCGATTTTAAACGTCAAAGATGCTTTATGTGGCTCCTTACGTATTTCAAAAGGGGATTTTTATTGACTAAAACAAATGTGACAATTCGGAACGTCTGTAATATATTTGCAATAATCTTCGCCAGTCGAAATCGGCTTTTGTAAAAACTTTTGCTCTGAATTGGCAAGTTTCGTTTTGTCCAGTGTGCAATATCAGAATTGTTAAATGAACAAACGAAAAAATAATGTGAAATATTAATGTTTGTTTATTAAATGTTTTTCACGAAAAACAGTGGTTGCGCATTTAACAAAGATTCATTTTTCACAACGGTCCGCAATTTTTTTTCTTTTGCCCAATTTCACAATTTTCATATTTTTCGACGTAGTATAAGTTTTCGTCAGAAAAAGTTTTATCGCACAAGTGTCGTAAATTACAATTGTTATTCGCAAGAAAAAAAGATTTCGAACGGTTGGATTCGTGACGTTCGTTAAATATACGAACCATTTTTCCGCGACCGCGCGAAAAGCAGGATGAATATTTGTCCAAACTTAATAACTCGAAAAATGTTAATTGCCGAGAGTGTTGGTGTTCAATGTCGGCGGGACACGGGACGAGAAACCGTTAAACACACTGTTGGGACGAGTGCCAGAGACGGTTATAGCCAAGGAATACCATAAACAGAGTTCGGACGTATACACGGAGTAGAGGAAACGAGAAACGAGTCAGACAGTTACGCAACGCCCCGCGGCAAATATTTTCTCGAAATTGCATGTCCCTCGGGGCGACACCGAGAGAAACACGGGGTGAATATTTGATTCAAAACCGGGAGGGGTTGAGGGAGAGACGGGGTACAAGCTTGAGGAACCGCGGAGAGTGGATTCTGGCGAGCGAGAAATTCCGCTTTGGGAACGAGAATGCATCAGCTCGATGCATCCGCTCGATCCACGAGACTCGCTCCTTCGGTCGTTCCCCCCACCGAGGCCGGTACATTTTATATGGCTCAGACTTTATAAAACGTAGCCAATTACTGTGCAACGAAATTAGATGCATATAAAAAAAATATTAAAGTTCATCGTACACTAAAAAAAAATATCAAGACTCAAGTAAAATTCGCTTTTTGGCACCAAATAAAAAAAATTGTTATTTAAATTCTTACAACTCTATAAGAGATTAAAACGATAGCATGTCACCTTGACAGCCTTGCCGTTATGTCAATATCATATGGAATTATAAGAATTCAAAGTAGAATTGAAATAAAAAATGTTTTCCTTGGCAGCCCGCAAGCGTTTTTTTTTTTTTCAATGTAGGAACGTTCTGATCGATCGATCCTCGAACTCTTCGTCAGACTATTACACGGATTACACAGTCGGGTTTTTTTTCCCTAGAATAAATACGGTAAAAGTGGTAGATAAAACCCGGTCCATTTATCATCGATTCACATGCTAATCGGGAAGGTCCATATCCGCCGCCTTTAAGCCATTTTATTCCCGGGATCGATTGATCGATACACCGGTGGACTTTTTCCCGACTGCCGGAATGAGAAACGAATTTTTCGGCTACTCGGAGGAGAAACGAGAGGTTCGAGAATGAATTTTTCGGGAACACGAGGCTTGCCTGGGGCGATCCCCGCCGATTCTCGATTCTCGATTCCCGATCCGGAAGAGTCCTCGAGTCGGGAAGTAGACAGAGCTTTGGAGCGAGCGGGGTCGCCGAACGGACGAATGGATGGACGGGTGGGCGGAGGGTGAAGAAAGGATGCAATTTACCGCGACAAAGGACAAATCTCTCTCTCCCTCTCCGTCATCCGCCCCGCCGTTCCCACCTGATCCGGTAACCCATTTGGCCAGACATCGATACATACGAACCGGGCGAGAACGGCAGCGACGGAAACCCCACGGCAGTCAACCATCGTAGGCTCCTCCCTTTTAGCACACACCATTCTCCTCTTCTCAGTTAGAAACCGTGCGGACCAGCCAGTACGAGAGACTTTCCGCGATGTGCACAGGGACAGGGAGTCCAAGAGGAGATCTACAGCCGGTGTACGAGTTGTAGTACTACTTGACACAGATGTATACCAACCACCCCCCTCCCCAACCCCAAGCGTGTACATGCAATGTGTGCGTTCGTGTATCGCGTACAAAATACACGGGGTAGACGGGCAAAACGGGTTCTTGCTTCGGGAGAGCGGAGAACCGGAAATTCGTCGGTTCCACCGTTGACTCGGCGTAAAACTGGTGTGGGGCAACAAAGATCGTCCATTTCAACCTTTTTTCATCCTTTCCTCTCCTATTCTCCTCCCGTTCGCCGCCAGAGCTTCGCGTTAAGCTGGCGCGATGAAAATAGAGTGGAAGCAGAATAAGTTGTAAACATGTACTCTTCAAGAAAAAATCCACCTGATTGGGTTGGTGGAACTGTGGTCGACGTTGTGCCAGTACCGGCCCCGTGTGACGCTCCCACTAGGGGATGCTTTACACGCACCGGAAGTGGAATTTATTAGGGTTTGTCAATTTTTCCGTCATGATTTCTTATCGTTGTAGCCATTACTGCAAGCGACTTTGCAGTATTGGCTACATTGCTGATTGGGAATGATGTACGGGAGCGACACTGGCCGGCGTCGGTGGAACTCTGGCCGACGTTGTGCCAGTACCGGCCCCGTGTGACGCTCCCACCAGGGGATGCTTTACACGCACCGGAGGTGGAATTTATTAGGGTTTGTCAATTTTTCCGTCATGATTTCTTATTGCTGTAGCCAATACTGCAAGCGACTTTGCATGCCATTCATTTTACAAGGGTGTTTCGTTGAAGGGGACCCGTTGGGAGCTGCGCAGCCCGTACGTCCGCGCCGCAGCTCCACGAAGGGCTTTCAGCTTGCTCGGCGTCCCGCGACAGATTTCCAGATCCTTACAGACGGCCGCCCCCCTACCGTTTGTGGTACCCACAGGAATTTTATTGGCAATACCTACACCGCGTCACCGCGAGTTACTCGAGGGTATATTCCCTCGTCGCGAAAGCTTTCGAGGGAAACCCTCGATCGTCAGCCTTTACCTATCGCCGAGGCGTTACATCGGGTACGTAGCTTTATTTCCTTTGCTTCCTCGGCTAACTTCAATTGCGACACGAAGATAAAAATAATCCAAAGGGACCGACGAATCGTTTATTTTTCTCCGTGTTTTTCCGGTCGATCGATTCAACGGCAGAGAAACGACGGTAAAGATTCACGGTGACATTGCTTCGAGCTCGCGGTATTGGAAAACTCGTGATTTATCGTCGTTCGTTAATCGACGCGACTTGTTTCGTGCAGCTGCAACGTATATAATCGATCTGCGGCCACCGGAAAACGGGGCAAAACCTCCCGGCCAGGAAATTCAGACCGGAGCTACGGGTCGACGGTTTCGCTGAAGAAAAATCATAAGAATGGTGGTTAATTGCACCAATCATCCAGTCGCTCTGCAAGAAATTTCGCCTCACCCATCGATCAGCGGAACATCCTTGAGTATCCTGCGGGCTGCGGCGAGACGATCGCCGGCGTGCGCCGCCAGCAGAATCCTCGTCAGTAACTGACCCAGCACCATCACGCCCATCACCATCCTCATCCTCCTCCGCGCTGGGCCCGCAGCTTATTCTCGCCGATAATGTCCTCATGCCATCACCCGATGACCTCTCGCCTCGCACAGCACTTCACCCGCGAGAAATCCTTCGCAGTCCCTGCCCTCTTTGCCTTACCGCTTGCTTCTCCTTCAAGATTATTTCATACCTTCGTCGAACCACTCACACGCTTCACCTCTCTCTACACTAGTCTCATCCCCGCTCGGGTCTCTCACTTATCTACGGCGCGATGTCGAGTCGACCTCCCAATATTCATCCACAACTTCAAAGTACCCGACGTTTCACGGTCTTCTCCACTAGTCAGCACCGCAATCGGAGCCGTTCATCATGTTTCCGAATCACTGCAGTTCGCCCGAACGAAGGCAGAAGCTGTCGGACGCAGTTCCTATTGATCGCTGCATTATCTCAGCATCCGGAACGGAATCCTCGATGCGGAGTCATCGAACGAGGAACCTCAACGAGGTGAGCTTTGGTTCCGTCCCTTTTGGCCTCTGGTTTGACGTCCTCCAGCCTCGCCAGCCACCGACCAGGCTAATAGACAGTTAAGGTCTGGTGTACCGGGACATCGATAGCCCTTAATTCGACACCTCCGACACCGCTGTTGCTGCGGTAGCGCGCTTTGATCGACGCGATAGGAGGACCCGACAATCTGGCCAGGTGTCGAGCCAGTACTTGACCGACTCTAGCTGAAACCGCAACGCAGCCACGCGAGGAACTTCATCCGAATCATCCGGGTCTGTTCCGTGGAATCGACGATTTCAGAGACGATCGCTTTCTTGGTTTCCCTTCCGCACTTCAACCTCCGCAGCTGAACTTCTTACGACCACCGCCCAAGGCAATGCGAAGAACCTGAGATTTTTTTTTTTTGAGAAACGACCTCTTCTTCTTGGTCTTCTTTTCTCGCAGACAGATTTTCTCGTCTTTTTTTTTTTCTTTTAACTTTCCTGACCTCGTTCGGGTCTGGAGCGTCGGGGGTTCCGGCTGAAGGGTCTCTCGGGTGTTGTTAAGGAGCGCAAGGGTGCAGAGGCCCGTTACGGCCGTGCAGTCGCCTCGTGATCGGGGAACTCCGATAGAACCGGGGCGCGCACAGGCGGGCTCGTCTCGCTGGCTTCTCGTTATGTCCGACCGGAGATTAATTAGCTCTCCGATGAGCCACGACGCGCAGACCGGCCGTCTCCACACGGGTTCTGCCTAGCGGAGCTCGATGCACCCTTGGGACGAATTCCAGCGGGGAGTTTCCTGTAGGGAAAACGCCGTTTTACACGTGCGACTTTGACACACTCGGCACTTTAATTTTATTGGTCTTGAAAATTTTATTTATTTATTTTTTTTACGCGTTATTGCGTCGTGTCGTATTTGCTTTATTTATTTTTTGTATGGTTCGGAAAATGGTACACGGTACTTGACGAAGTTTGCTCGAGGACTCGGATGCGGGAAACGCGGGGGAAACTAGTTCGACGGGAACGATTCTCGGGTGAGGGTTTTCTCGCGTCGTACATCGAAACGTCATCTCCTATTATCGAATTTCTCCGAGTTCTCGGCTCACCCCCGGGGCTTCTGTGTACACACGCTCGTGCAGAGAACAGCGCTTTGGTATCTTCGTGGCGAGATGTTTTTTTTTTCCGAACCTTTCCGCACGTAGACACGTGCCACACCGACGAACTATATCGCAGCTACGGGAAACGATTTCCGGAAAGCCCATTTAAATTATTCCGCGCCCCGTTGAACGGAAAATGTATTCATGCGAAAATATTTTTCAACACATCTTGTTATTCAGAATTGGGAGAAGATTTACGTGAAGCACTATTCGGGTTTGCTTTTTTTTTTGTAAAAATTGTGATTGTGAAATTCGCTTTTGTTGGAATAATTTTTTAACGGCGGTTCGTCGGGGAGAAACAAGTTCGTTATTTTTTTTTCATCGATAAAATGAAATACCATTAAAAATCCCATACGATTGACGGTTCGTAGCGGTAGGGATCGCGTTAAAAAAAATCCAAATTTGAATATAAAAGATTGTCGGAAATTCCAATATAATTTTTGTTTAATGTTCAATTTTTTAATGGGATTCCCCTACACTTCTCTACATTGTGATCTGGGTATTTTTTTACACGCTCACAAGAGCATTGCGAACAACAAGTAGCGTGAAATTTTAGGCCATTTTTTTCTTAGCGATGAAAAAATAAAACACCTTTTTTGAATTGCTAATCGAGTCGCGAATTGTCGCCTTTTTCTCCGCGTCCGAACGAAATTAACCCGGCAAAAAAAAAAAAAGAAAAAAAAAAAAACAAAAACCTCGGTGTCCCCTCGACGGTTTTGTCGGAGCTTCAACGCGAAACGGAGGATGAGAGCTCGTTAATGTCGCGGAATTGGACTAATGAGTGAACCAGCGTTCATAATTATTATCGTCGCGGCCCGCCGAAGCTTCGGAGCTGCGATTGACGCTTCCTAGCGGTATAGTAAT
The DNA here is from genome assembly GCA_030522665.1 of Ichneumoninae sp. A BG-2022a. Taxonomy (NCBI): domain Eukaryota; kingdom Metazoa; phylum Arthropoda; class Insecta; order Hymenoptera; family Ichneumonidae; species Ichneumoninae sp. A BG-2022a. The sequence continues at coordinate 25,691 of JAPYZC010001044.1, forward strand.
CATCTTTAAAAAAAATCCAAGACCAATTATAAAAAATTGCCGAAAATTTCAATATCATTTTATTTTGTGGCCAATTTTTTTTTAATGGACCTCCCCTACAGTTCTCCAGCGGACCTGGGTATTTTTTTATTACACGATCACAACACCATTGCAAACAACCAGAAGCGTGCAATTTTTTCGGCCACTTTTTTTCTCAGCGAAGAAAAAATAAAACATCTTTTTGTGCATCGCTAATCGAGTTCGCGAATAGTCGGCTTTTTTATTTAATTCTCGTTGACCCCGCGACGGTTTTGTCGGAGCTTCACTGCGGGACGGAGGATGAGCTCGTTAATGTCGCGGCATTGGACTAATGAGTGAGCCCGCGCTCATAATTATCATCGTCGCGGCCCGCCGAAGGTTCGGAGCTGCGGTTGGCGAAGGATCGCGAGGAGGGGAATCACCATGTCGTGCGATCACCCGTAACCGAACCGATACAGGTATTTCTCTCGTCGTGAAAGCGGCAACTCAGACGGACGTGCAATAACGGCGAGTGGACCGAACAGCAGAACGGTTCGATGATTAATTAGACTCGTCCTGACGCTAACGATCCTCGTTAATTCGATCCTGCTCGGGTGAATGAACGGGCGGAACGGATGCGCGATCGGGCGGCATCGCGGGAAATCAAAGGCTCGCGGCCGCACTGTAGAAACACACGAACTGGACCAGGATAGACGCGCGACGCGGCCAGCACGTACGTGTCAGCGACAGATATACTATGCTCGAATATCAGTTCTATGCTTCGATATACGTATATACAAAATCAGCACATTTCTGTCGATCGGTTCGGTCACCGGGCGCTTCCGCGAACCTCTGACCACGTATCCGGTCGACCCACTTCCGTCCGATGGATTATGGAATACGCGGATACGGGCGGGAGCGAAATCCTTCGGACGAAATCTATCGAGACACCCAAACTGGCGAAGAACCACGAACTATTGATAAAATGAAATAAAATAAAAATGCACCCATAAAAAAAAATTATCTGACGTCCATCGTTCCTTTGGTTTAAGTAACATATTTATTTGATTTATATATATTTGTTTCATTTAAGTGACTATTTATTTAAATCAAATAAATATTTTACGTAAACCAAACAAGCGGTGGCCGCCAGAAAAAAAATTTTCTGAGTTTTTTTGGGAGAAAATAGAAATAAAAAATTCGAACTTAAAAAAAAAAACTTTTGCAGGAATGAAACGGGAGAATTAAAATTTTTATTCAAATAAGTAACCTTTCGAATAAAGGTGTTTTTTACTCTTTTAGATATTTGCAAAAAGAACTATGTTTTGGTTCACGAGAATTCAATGCGAAAAACGAACCACCCCAGTTGCGCGAGGGTGGGAACGGGTCGAATGCGACTGTGGAGACAATCGCTTCTCCACGAGCTTTCAATATTTTACTCTCTCTGGCGCGAGCCTCCAATTCCCCCCTTCAGTTCCGCTATCGGACATAATCGTTTTGAAACAAGCCGTCGAGAAACTTTCTCAACCGGTCCCTATCGTCCTGTACTCCCGCGGAACTGTGCGCGACAGAAAGTGGTGTACCGGCTCGAGAGCGCTCTCAAATCGAGTGTGCACCCTAAAGTTTCGACAAATTTTTATTTCCTCCGCCCGCTCTCGACGACGGGAGAAACAAAGTTTCGATATCTATTGAGAAACAGACATTGCTCACAAAACTCGTGAGATTTACATGAATTTTTTAAATTTTGTTTATTGTTTTATCCATTTTTGTTCGCAATGTTTTTTTGTTATTAATTATTATTATTAATTTTTTTTTCTCGCGCGTTAAGAAAATTCCTTACGCGTGTTGTTGCCTCTATCGACGGTGCGAGGTTTAAATGTTGAAGGCGAGAGACTATTCGGGAGACGATTGTGTCGCGGAATCGCGAGGGGAGGCGAACGCGCACTCGACCGGACAAGGTCTACGCGGTCCGGAGCTGAAGACCCGACTGGTGAAAACAGCTCCAACGTATACCGGGCTTGCCGTGGCGCAGGCGTAACCACCCCATCGCTGCTCCCGTTTCTCCGCGTCCTCTAATACGATCTTCTCTCAGCTTCCCTTCCGAGTATGAAACACTGCGCGATTTTTCGATGGTTTTACCTAAAGGGACGGAATCCCTCTCGGAATCGCATCCGAGTGCCGCGCGCACAACGCTCGCCGCTACGCTTCGACGGAATGACGATCAATCAGTGTCAATCAAGAAATGCAATTCCCCGCAATTGTCTGAGCAAATACGGCGGAAGAAGAATGATACGGGAAACCGGAGATTCCTGATGGAAATTAACGCGCGTAATGTATGCTATCCAAATATAGGAATATGGATTTTTGTTCTCTGCGTTTGTCGGGAACTTCGACCAACATTAAGATGATGGGAGGTCTTCGGATACAGATGTTGAGGAATCTAATATATATATGTCTCATGAGAGTTTTCCTGTAATATTATAACGTTTTGAAGCATTTTCAAGCAGATTTTCAAAGAGAACTTGGAATGTTTGCGGTTCTTTCTTTTATCTGTAATAATGACATGCAATGACTTTTTTCTCGGCCATCAAAGAAACAACCCACTGGGGTGTTCTGATCATGTGAAAAAATCCTTACTTCCGATTAGAAAAAAAAACTTGTAGTGCTTTCATTTTTGACCAAATTTTTAATAAAGTTGAAAATTGAAAGTTAAAAGGTGAAAATTGAAAGATGAAAGTTGACATTTTTATGTCAATTCCTCGTAACGTCCCTTTATTCGCAAAGCTTCCTCTATGAGGAAGCCAAAAATATAGTACATGCTTCCTCATGGAGGAAGCGTTGCGAATAAAGGGACATTACGAGGAATTTGATATAAAAAAGTTAACTTTCAATTTCCAACTTTTTTTTTAGATTACTTAAGATTATCTATCAGATTTTTTATTATCGATGAAAATAATACAACATATACATAAATGTTAACAAAATAAATTCCATCAACCCTCCCCCGCGATCGTTCTACGACAATTTCTTCAGCATTTCATCACCGCATCTCCTACCCGATCGTTATTGACACATGAATAAAAAAATAGCAAATTCTCAGCTCGTATCACATGCGCGACCTGCAAATCCAGTAATTTTTGCAGATCCGTCCATCCCGTCGAACCTCCACTTCCGCCTCAGCAGTCTCTCTAATCAGTAATCCGCGATATCGATGTTAGTGCCCCCTCGATGTACATACATAGAAACGTCGAAGGCCCGGAGTGATTCACGTGGCGAACGAATAGAATGAGCCAGCTCACCGGAAAACGAACCGAACGAGATGTTTGCAAAGGACCGATCTAATTTCACGTATGTTTCACGACGATAAACAAACGGTTGCTCCTCTCCTTGACTCGCTCGTCAGCGACTGCTCTTTCTCCGTCCATCCCTTTATACGGCCACCCCTTTCACTAGCGCATTCCCGCCGCTCGCGGAATCGAGATCCGTTCTCGTCAGTCCCGTGATTCTCCTGTCTTTTCCTCGTCGCCCAGGTAGAGTTTGTCTGGCTGATGGTTACATTCCAGCATCGGCCCCAGGCGGCGCCAATCCCGGCAGTCAGGCCAGTCCAGCGCCAGTACTGCACCCAAATAAAGATTTATTAAAATCAAGTAAAGTTCGATCTTCAAATGACGTCTATTACGATTAAATAAATGTTTACTTGCCTTAAGAAAATCCTTATTAGTTGCAAATAATGGCTACTGTTTAGTGCAAGTAAAAAAAAAAATTAGATGAAAAATTAAAAAATGTGTACTTTAAAACAAATGTTTATTCGCGCTAAAGAAATCATACATTTGACGTCAAGCCAAATGCGACAGTCGTCTGAAAACTCGCTGATAGTATAAGACTATATTTATTCCGTACCGGAGAGCCGGTACTTTGTAATAGAGGGCGAACTCACCGGTTTGATTTTGTGAAACTTTATTAGATCCAAATAAACATTATTAAATAATAAAAAAAATACCATGAAACAAATAAATATAGGAGTAGTAGTATTTATTAACGATTCTTGCCTTTTGAGGCTTTAGAATACAATAACCGTTTTACATATACTGTACAATAAATCAGTTCTTTGGTTACGATGACTTTTCTTTATCTTATATCTACCTTCAATAGCTTAAGTTTCTTTATTTCCTTTAACTCATTTTCATACACCCTCTACAGTACTTACACACTACAGGATTTATCTCCCCTTTCAACGCAAATAAATATATTAGAAATCAATAAACGTTCTATTAGGTTACGAAGCAAATAAACATTTTTCTTCGTTCATAATAAATTTCCTGTGATTGGAATAAACTTTTTTCTCGGTCTGGGCGGTAACTGCCAGCCGGACCAAGCCCTACCTGGTTGGCCTCTTCGCTCTCGTCTCAGTCTCTCGCCTTTCCCTCGTCCCGAAGCCGACCAGGCGAGGTTAGATAAATATACTATATTTGACCGAGCTTCGTCTCGCCCGCCTGACCGGCTATCGAATTAGCCCTGATTCGAACCGGCAAAACGAGGGTAGTAACAAAATTCGCGACTCACAACCCGCGGAATATCGTCCGTGCCTCGGTACTCTTCGTGCCTTGAGTAGATTTTTTTAAATTATTTTTCGAGGGTAGCACGGGATAATCCTACGCGTGTTAAAATGAACCACGATCTGCTGGCGTGTACGGCGTAATGAAAATTTCAAAAAGCCTCTCAAGCTCAGCGGGATAAATCGCATTAACGTTATTTTGCGTTAGCGGACGGCGAGCGCAGAGGCCGCCCGAAGCGTTCCCTCTGCCGTGCATCAACTAGCTAATTCGCATTATAGCGAGATATTGTAATTTCAATCAGCGGCACTCCCCACGCGCCCGGGGGAGACAACGGGCAAAAAAAAAGGAAGTTCGCGTGCGCCGGACAGATCGGCCGAGCTGATCCGACGCGAATGTAAAGGGTTTGACGTAATTCCCACATTTCCCTTTCCGAAATGATTGAATCGAAAAACAAAAAGGAATTAAAAATTAAAAAGCAAAGAAAAAAGGTTCTCTCGCGGATTTTTCCATTAGCGGAATGTGTGCGGTTTTCTCGTTCTACATTAACAGGAGTGATTCGGCAGTGCGGGGAACGACAAAAAAACATTAAAAATGCTAATTCGATTGTTCAATTAATTTAACTCGTACCGAGCGCGTGCTCTCGGTAAGCGAACACAGCTGTCGGGTTTCTCTGATAACATTTACCGGAGTCCTCGTCCCGCAGCCCGCTGTAACTGCTACCTTCCTTCCGAAATTCGCCGGGCATTTTTTTTATTTTCCTTTCTTTTTTTTTAGTTTCGTGAGAGCGAGGGAAATGAAGGCGCGAGGTCAGAGGGGGGGGGGGGGGGGTTGGGGGGTTGCGAGAGAGCCACCTCCACGGTCAATTTGGCAGAGCTTTATGCCCTGACGCAATATTCTCTCGCAGTCGAGAGAGGAAAAGCGAAAGCGAGTGCCGCGAGAGTGTAGTAGGGGAGAGTGGGGTAAAATGGGACGTTGGGGAAAGACGGGGTGATGGGACAAAACGGCATTTTCCAATAACCTTCGGATGGTGGCGATGGTGATAAGTGGGGCAAACGGGACTTGTAAATCCCGATGTATCGGTGGGAGAAGATAGGGCATCAAAAAAATATTGGACCGACAGCAGTAGAAACGCGGTTGGCGCACGGCTTCGGTGCGCCAAGTGCGCATCTACCAAGGCAGGCAGATTCGTTCGTGGTCGGTACTTGGATGGGTGACCGCTTAGCCGTCCGCTAGCCGGCGGATCGACCGTTGAACGGGAGACGCTTTTTTCTGAGACTTTGGTGTTTCTGCGCTTTACTCAAGTGCAAAAATAGCGGAAGATCGGTTGAATAAGGCACGCATTTTCCGTAGTTTTCCAGTAAAACAGTAAAAAAAAGTTTATACTTCTTACAACAACTTATTGTGCACAAAGTTCCACCATTTTTTATGTGTTATTTTTCCAGTTTTGCAAACAAAAGTACAATCTAAAATTGTCAACGACAGGGGAAATAGACGGACAGGTTCGTATATTCAAATGAGTAAGAGACGAGTTTGTCACTTATTTAAAAAAAATATTTTTACGAAATGTCACATTCCGATTTTACGAAATTATTTTTTACTGTGTAGCTAAGTCGGCTACGGACGCACTGGAGAGTTAGCTAGCGTAGTTGAGTACGGGTGGGCAGTGCCAGGGAGAATCGGCATGGGGTTCCGCAAAAACGCAAAGAGGGTTGTAAAGCCTTTTTGGGTTTTTGCGGAAATGGAACATCAACAAAAAATATTGGAAAATTGAGTTTTGCGCTACTGTTCCGTTTTGCCCCACTGTCCCATTTTGCCCCGCTGCTACCCCGCGTAGCATCGACACCGGGTTCCTCGTCGAGGGTTACACAATCCGAGGCCGAGTTTTCGCGACGGCGGGAGTAGCTGGCTGCGTGCCAGAGCAACTTCGCGCGATATCCGGAGACACACTCGATTATTGGTTGAAATAGCGTGAAAAATATAAATAAAAAAATAGTCTCGAAGAGAAACTAAGCGGACGCGTACGGCGATGGTCGGCGTACGAATGCTGAAGTTTCTCTCAGATTCGGAGCACCGGGCGAGAGACAGCTCGATCGGGGATTGATAACCGTGCGTCTGATCGAACCATTGCTTGGGCGGCCCGGCCGCAGACGGAGTCGATTTCGCTAGGCTTGAATTATCGTGACATGAATTATTGATCAATTTTATTTTTCGCGCGATTAAAGTTTTTGTTTTCCGGGTCAATCGATAACCGTGGGCGCTGATTTAAATGATAGAACAGATTCGGTTATTCGCGTACCGGCTTCGGATTGGGGACGATTCGTAGAGCGACCCGCGGTTCTGTCTACAACCAGAAAATATTTGTATAAAAAAATCAATTTTAATAAATAACTATTCACCTTTATTAAAAAAAAAATTATTTGTACACAGAAAAAAGATTTGTGCATTTAGCAATTTTTTTTGTCCGCAAACATGCAAAATTATTTTGTTCTTAATTTCACAAAAAATATTTGTAAAATGGTCTAGAGTGTTTTTGTAAAATGAACGTGAAAAGAATTGTGGACGTTCGTCGACAATAAATGTTGGTACCTATTTTACTGTGTAGGTCGTCAAATAAATAATTTTTCTGTCAGAACTCGGTAACTGCATTGATCGATGTAACGCTCCGTTACAACTCGGTGTGTCCAGTCAAGGAACTCTATACACACGAGCATCGCGAGGCGATCAATTTTCAGAGAAACCGCACCGGGCCGGACGGACGATGTCACAAGACGTGGACGTACGTCGCGTGTTCTCATACGAAATTGTCCAAAGGTTTGCGTATGGCCGCTTAATGCGAGTCCCGGGCGTTGCCCACCGCCAATCTCTTACCTCCCTTTCCACGCCACCTGGCCCGTCGTCCGACGACCATTATGCCGAGCGTGAAGTACAACCTCGTCGCACCGCGAGACAGAAAGATTGCTCAACGTCACGCATACCAGAAACTGCTGAAGGCTCGACGAAAGGCTGCCAAGTGTAAGTACCTTCGAAGCTTTCGTGCGCTCTGTTAACGCTGCTACTTTTCTGAAACTGTAAATTTTAACTACGATTATTATATTATAACCAAATTTGAAAGAAATATGATTAAGGTAGTACTAGAGCAATGACTGACGCCGCCTAAGTTTGAGAGGAATAAAAGAGAATTACAAACATTTCTCGATCGGATAAAAATATGAAAAAAATCAAGCTTATGGAAGATGCTGATAAGATTGTTCGTCCATAATAATGAACCCAAAATGTTATTCGTTTCCTTTATGTTAAAATTTGTTTAAAACAAATCAATTTCGTAATAAAAAAAAAAATTTGGTTGCCGGGTAATTTGTTGCACAATTTTTTTTTCAGTAATTTGTTATGAACATTCTGAAATTATTATTATGCGCAAACAAACTTTTCAGCACCTTTTATATGCTAGAATTTTTTAAGATTTTTTTCTCATCGAGAAGTGTTTGTAATCTTTGTCTGTTTCTCTCGAACTAAGGCGGCGTCGGTCATTGTGCTAGTACTACCTTAATTAATTTCAGTAATTCTTTGCTGTGTAAGAAAAAGAAATACTTTTTGAGAAATATTTTAATAACTCGTCTAAGAAAGAAATGCTGCAGCATTTCTTCCAGAATTTTCATGAAAATTGCGATTACGGAATGCAATGTGTGATACCTGAAATTCTAGTAAGTAGTTACGGCACGATTCGATCAGACGCGTCGTATGGACGACCGTCTGAAAATCCGGCGAATTCTTTCGGGAGATAAATTGTCTCGTTACCGAAGATTCGAGCCCGTGGAGATCCTCGATCACGATGGGCCGCGATTCTTCGTCTCTATTCCCGCGCCCCAATTCGTTCAGCCATCGGAGAGGTGCACGGAACGCCCACTGCGTGTATGTAATATCTCGCCTAGCGCGATCATTAATCGTTATCGTTGGCAATATTTGCGCTCGCACCAACTGACGTGACCGATTAACCATTTGCTAAATATATCGATGAGGATTCTCGGTCTACCTCGGGCAAGCGACCTCTATTTATGCTGTGCGCAAGAGCGCGGCAAAACGAACCCTCGGGGTAAAATGAACCATTGTAACAATATTTTCGTTGGACCCAAAAAAAAGTCTGATGTCAAACGAATTGTCTATTTTTAACGTTTGCGAAGAATTAACTCTCTTATAATTTACCGCCATGAAATAGGATGTTCCTGCCTTAAGGGGAAGTGAAACTCGCGTGACGGGGCCACGAGTGTGAGAGAGATAGTTGCAATTTTCAAATTAACTTTATTCAATAGTGCTAATTTTTTCGAGAGAAAAATGAATTCGGGCCGTATGCGAAATTACCGTGCGCATCCGACTCAAATTTGCTTTTTCTAAAAAAGAATTAGCATCCTTGAGAAAAGTTCATTACAGATTTCATTACCGACCGCGATATTTCACTTCCCTTAATATAAATATGGAACGCAAAAAAAAATCTAATACCGAACGAATTCTCCATTGTCAACAATTCCGAACAATTAACAATGAAACATGATTTTCCTGCCTCAACATAAATATAGAACGCTGCAGTCGGATATTGCGTCGACAAACTCGCATAATCCCGTTTCTTTTCATCCCCCGACACGATTTCCTCGCTCCGTCTGCAGTGCACATAATCTTCCTCCTCGACAACGAATTAAACGAGGCGTTGATAGAAATAGCTGGAAAGCTAGAAGTTGCGGATGTCGAATTTCTTAACCGTGGAGCCTCGTACAAGCTCCGCGGAAACACCGAGTTAGCGAATGGTCGTGGCGGATGGGGATGGCCCCACTCTCTTAATGAAATCTCTCGCAGTCCGTACTTATCCAAGTTTTCGGATAAGTCGGCGGGAGTCCTGAAAATGGCAGGGGATGAGGGTGCGCCTCGTCGACGGGACGAGGGAGAGGTACACGGATCGCGCAACGTCGAGCCGGCGAAGAAAGGATGAGGGGTAACGTCCCGTCCAGCTTCGGCGAACAGTTTCGAAGCGGCTTGCTCGGGAAACGGACCAGAGAGCTGAAAGCGAGAGAATGAAAGAGGAAGCAAAATAAAATAAAAAATGTGAAAAAAAAAAAAATTGGAGTAGTTAGGTAAGAGATGGGAAGAGCCGTGTACGAATACGGGAAGAGTGAAATTTGCAAATGTATGCAACGAGGAAAGCGACAAACTAAGCGCATAGTTCAGCATTATCTAGGCGCAGTGGCGAGCCCGAGAGGGAGAGCGGTCCAAGGCGTAATTAAAGTATTTGAGGGGTGAATTATTTATGAACGGCCTGGACGTGGTGGGAGAAGGCCGGAGCACAGTGTCCTTCCGATAAGCGGAGCGAGGAGGAGGCGAGCTGCAGCGGAGAGGAGCGAGAGAGGCTCGACGGAAAACGCAGTGACGAGGAGAACGATGGAAAAATAAGAAGTGGGCGAGGGGTGCAGAGGGACGAAAAGTTTGGCGCGGCGGGACGAGGGGGAGGAGAGGGGAGGAACGGAAGCCCAAGGAGGTTGATGGCGTCTTTCGCCTTCCTCCGCCGCTTTCTTCCCCGGCTCCCACTTCCGTCCTGGAAAACTTTGTGCGAAATTAATTTTGCAATTCCAACGTCTCTCCCTCCGGCGATGGGCGAGCAACGTGGCGTCACGTACGGTCAGTGTCATCCGTCCGAAATTATCGGAAGCCTTCGCTATCTTTGGCCGGGCAAAGAGTGTGCCGGAAGTTCCGAATCAGTTGATAACCGCGGGGAAGATTATTAGAATTCAATTTGTCAATGCCACCGTGATTTTCCCCGGCGAACCGGATGAGCAAAGAAATTAGACGGGGACGAAGCGGGATCACATATATCACCTTTTCCTCCATGATCTGCACCCGTAGCTCGAACTTCCAGCTTCGCCGTCTACTTCCGCCGACTCCGAGGGGCTTCGCACAATATCGCTCGTGAATCGGTGCTGTAAAAAAAAAAGTTACCGGCTCGAAGTACCGCACGAATGATCGGATTATATATATCTTGGGCTCGATATTCGCCACCGAATACGTCCAATCTACGTCCTCTCTCCGCGGAATATCCCCGGTTCGCTGTATCCTCCGCTCCGCAACGTCTCGGGGCGAGATGTTCGAACGCGAGCGCGAAACGTCGAAGGGATCTTGAAATTAGATTGGATGGAATCAGCAACCCTCGCCTTGCGATTTCAACGTCTCTTCCTACCCGGCTGCTTGGTCCTCATCTCTCTTCCATAGTTTCGTCGCTTACCCTCCCGACGTCTTCGCCCACTCCTCTTCTCCGTCCAATCTTCGTTTCACGCCAACCTACTTCGCTACTGGATATGCTTCGCGAATATAGGTATACACGTGTATCCATCCGTGTGCCTCGGTTATTCATACATCAGTAGTCTGGTAGCAACTTGGCTTTTTGTCGTATGAAAGGAAGAGATACGTATATAGATGCGACCGCAAAACTAGTAATTTCCTGAGCTTTCGAACACTGAGAGGGCGAGCAGACTTGGCCTCGTGTAGGACTCAACGTCTCTCGTGATCTCTAGGCCTCTTACGGTTCTCAGTTAGGGAACCGCGGGGCAAAATGGGGCAACGGGGTCAAACGGGGTTTTTGGACAAAACTAAATTTTTTCCCGACTTCGCTAAAATAGCCACATTCCCTGCGTGCAATACGGGCGGAAAATAGCCTATTATTGGCCAATGATCACTATTAACGTGTGCGCATGCGCAGTACAATTTCATTACTCCCTAGGAAGTAATAGGGCTCATTTAGTCTATTCATTACTCCCTCTGGAAGTTCTATTACTCCCGGTGGAGTAATGGTCATTGGCGAAAATGACGATTTCGCGACGCAAGAAATGTGGTTATTTTAACGAAATCGGAAAAAAGATATCGTATGCCACAAGTGAGGAAGTGCATTTTCACCTCGTGTTAATTTCTGACCTCGATTCGCTCGGGCATCAAACTTCACACTCGGTGAAAAGACGCACTTTCCTCCCTTGTGGCATAATATACTAATTTCCTATCATTTTTGGATGGGACAAGGTGGCAAAACGGGGCAGAAAAGCCTGATGCATCAATGGGCGAATTCGCGCATCCAAAAATTATTGGAAAATGACGTTTTGCCCCATGCCCCGTTTTGCCCCGCTGCCTCATTTTGGCCCGCTCTACCGTACTTTTCCTCGACGCATCGCGTTTACTTCAGTCTATTCCGCGTCGGATGAGCCTCTTATCCGTGGCGATTAATTCTGCCGCGTCTCTTCCCGTCTTCGGTTCACCCGCCCAATCTCAACCAGTTGTCTTCATCTGTTCGGCTATACGCGCGCCTCTCGCATTCGCCGCAGACCGGTTGTCACAGCGCGGATGAAGAATCCACGGGAGGAAAGTTGCGCGGCAGCGTCAAGCCCGCTAATCCGACGCGCGACCAAACGATTTGTCAAGATGTTCGCCACGGAGAAGCAAATAAGGGTTGAGACTGCGGATACGGCGGCGAAGAAACAAGCGGACGTGAACCGTGGAAAGCCTCGGAGCACCGAGAGCGATAAACCTCCCCATCGTCGACGTTTTTTTCCCTCCCCGACGCGCGATTGTAAAATCCCACGAAACTTCGGCGAGGATCGCTTGGATGGAAAATCCATGGAAATACAGTGGCGCACCGCGGATCTGAGGAACGAGATGGAACGGTTTGTCGAGAAATTCGCGATCGGTTATCCACACATGCTACCCTACCCGAGCATTCGCCGATAAATTCCATCGTGTCTCTGTACCGGGACTCCGTACTTGGCGCGAATCTTGACGATGCCTCAACCCCATTCTCTTCGATCCTACGAAAGTTCTTCACGTGCTCGTACGCGCACCCTCGCTCCCGATTCGGAATATCGAGGCTCCACACGCGTAATTGGCCACTCGGGTGCTCAAGAATTCGATTCCCTTCGACGTTGTTTGTCCGCACTTGGTGCGATGGGAAACGAGGCGGGCGCGAATCGAAACACGAGGCAATTAGTTATTCCACTTGGCATGGTCTTTGCTGTTTAATTGCTCAGCTCCGGTGCGCCTTCTTCAACGATTCCTTAAATAAGGCACCCCCATTACACGCTCTACTAACCCGATGCTGTTTAACCACGAAGGTTTGTCAAATAACTTCGGTATATTGAAAAGCCCGTCGTTTCAAAGTTCGCGGTACCCGGCTAGATAAATTAACCCCAGGCTGGTGTTTAATGCGTTGAGTCTCGGGGGAACTCGGGTAGACGTTTTCGAGGAAGAGTATTAGAGAAACATGACGAGGCTTGTAGGATTGCAATATGCGAAAGGAAACGGCTGGGAGAGTCGGAGGAAATGGAAGGAAACAGGATGGGTGGTTGAAAAAGGGAAGAAAACTGGAGTCAGGATACAGCAGTGAGAGCACTGTGTTAACTTCAACCGAAGCTTCTCCGGCACACCCGGTCCAAACTAACCGTCGAGAGTTTCTCGAGATAATTTTATTAGTTACTTACGCGTTGTATCGCTAACCAACGGTGCATTATGGTAATGGACTTAACCCACCCCATGGCGAGAGGACGTGGAAATACGTGACTGAGAGTCGTAGTGGTAGTGGCGGTCGTAGTCCTCGTCGTCTTAGCTTCGAAGTTGAGCGCCTAGATAGGAGTGCATTTAAGCGGGTATGAGTTCGCGAAGGTTTCGGCTTTGCGAAGGGTGGATGAGGCCGCCGGGGGTTCCGGGGTCGTTGCGCGACGGCGATTCAATGCGACTTAACGTAAGCACCCACTGTGTATGCCAGCCAAATCTCGCACCTTCGCAGCTTCACGGTGATGCATCGAATGTGTATTCTCCCGTTGTCTGCGAGGCTTTTGGGAATAGGTTCGGATGAACTCGAGTTTCGCGCACGATTGTCTAGTGGAATCATTTATTTTCGAGTAAAATGAAAACAAAATTAATGACAGACAAACAGAAACGATTTAAGAAACAATAAGGGAATCAAACAAAAACAGAACATAGATTACAACGATATGGTAACAACAATATCAGCGTGAGTCGTGAACAACGAAATATACTCGAACATGTGACGCGTCGAGCTCGCATCGGCTCTCAGCATTCAGTTATTCTTGTTTACCACAGAAGTATCAAGAAAGCTCAGCTCTCGTCTTCGATTACATATGTATTTAACTTGGTTTTGGTACGTGTAGCTTATATACCGTAAAAAGCACGTGCATGTTTGCGCTGGCTCGCTCGCCGGAGTGGAGTATCCAGAAGAGACATCATCCGGCAGCGACCGCGGTATGATCGATTGTCCATGGAGTACGTAGAGTCGTGGGTCGATAGTCATCGTGGCCGTGTTCGTTGAGCACCGAATTTTCAAACTTTAATCGTGAACGATGTATCTGGCACTTCGACGCTGACTTTGGAGGTCTTCTTGAGGTCGATAATGTCACCCCCGATGTCGACCGTGGAGCCGCCAGATCCGGAACCCTTCTCCGGGAAAACGTATTCCTCGTGCTTCTGCGTCTCGCCGAAGTGATCGCCGATGCCGTCGAAGCCTTTCGGATAGAAGTGGTCGCTGTCGTGTTCGCCGAAGTTCTTGTGACTGTGATGATGTCCGTGACCGTGTTTGTGATGATGGTCCTCGTGATGGCCGTGCTTGTGATGATGGTCGTGTCCGTGCTTGTGCTCGCGGTGATGGTCGTGTTTGTGCTTGTGATCCTCGTGATGATGATGCTTGTGATCCTCGTGATGGTGGTGATGGTGGTCCTCGTGATGTCCGTGATGATGCTCCTCCTTGTGCTCGTGCTTGTGCTCGTGGCCGTGCTTGTGTTTGTGATCCTCGTGATGGCCGTGATGATGATCCTCGTGATGTCCATGATGATGCTCCTCCTTGTGCTCGTGCTTGTGCTCGTGACCGTGCTTGTGCTTGTGATCCTGGTGATGACCGTGATGATGCTCCTGCTTGTGCTCGTGCTTGTGCTCGTGTCCGTGCTTGTGTTTGTGATCCTCGTGATGTCCGTGATGATGTTCCTCCTTGTGATGCTCCTTGTGCTCGTGGCCGTGCTTGTGATGATGATCCTCCTTGTGCTCGTGCTTGTGCTCCTCCTTGTGCTCGTGGCCGTGATGATGGTGATGCTTCTCGGTCTCCTTGTGCGAGTGATGGTGATGATGCTCGTTGACATGGTGATGGTCGTGGTGATGGTGATGCTCGTTGTGATGGGCGTGCTTGTGATGATGGTGATGCTCTCCGTGGTGCTTGTGCTCCTCGTGATGCTCGTGCTTCGAGTGATGATGGTGTCCGTGATGATGCTTGTGATCGCCGTGATGCTTGTGATCGTGGCCGTGCTTGTGCTCGTGCTTGTGATCGTGTCCGTGCTTGTGATGATGTCCGTGCTTGTGGTGGTGATCCTCGTGATGCTTGTGTTCCTCGTGATGATCGTGCTTGTGACCGTGGTGGTGGCCATGTTTGTGATGGTGTCCGTGCTCGTGCTTGTGATGATGTCCGTGATCGTGCTTCGAGTGGTGACCGTGGTGATGACCGTGCTTCGAGTGATGATCGTGCTCGTGGTGATGACCGTGATGGTGTCCGTGCTTGTGGTCGTGATGGAACGACGAGTGATGACTGTCGCGACGGATCGCGTGCGGGGCACCCGGTGTCACGAAACTTATGTGCTTCGTTGCGGCCGTCGAGGATTCGCCGAATTTCAAAGATCTGGCGGTTTGCTTGTCGGTGGCGGCGAATTGGCCCGCAACCAAAGACGGCGGGCCGAGGGTGATCACCGTTGGATTGTAGGTGCTTCGCTGAAAGCCGTTGTTTCCGAAACCGCCCAACTGTCGTTTCTTGGGATTCTTTACATCGGTCTGGAAAAGTGGATACGTTTGATCGATGCAAAGTATTCAATCGACTCAACGGAATCATCTATTGGTACACTGAGAAAAACGTACACAGTAAATAGTTCCGAGGGGGAACGTCTACATTTTACAATTACGACAATGACCAAAAATGATAGTTGTAACTATAATTACAGTTTAATCAATTGAATGTATAATATCCCAAACTATCTATATAGACGTCCCTCTGGGAACTATTCGTTATAGTTGGAAATATCATCACTTTTCTCAGTATACAACTGGTTTCCGTAGAAAAGACAACATTACCAATGTTTCGTCAGCCACGAGTTGCAAGACTTGCGGCTCGGTCTTGGCGCCGAATGGCTCGGGTGGTGGCAGCTCCCTCGGTAACCTGACGAGTTCTTCATTGGGAACGGTAATGGCGATTTCCGGTTCTATTTCAGCATCGATCGTCTCCTCGTGATTCCGAGTCCTCGGATCGGGTAGAGCGGCAGTCCCGGTCGCCAGCACGGCCAGGACAGTAAAACACGCCTGCTGGCAGTGACGTACAGCGTGTAAAAAAAATCGACAAACCTCGATGGAAATTTGGATGATCCAGCAGGTAAAAAAAATTCATGAACGAGGTTTTGCCCCGTCGTCGACGACGAGTAGCCCGAATCACCGGCGCGCTCGCCGTGCACCGGCGAGTACGTAGAGTACCCGCTATAGCACGGGCGTTGTAAAGTACGAGGCTTGAACTCCGTGGGAGCGACCCTCCACCCTCCCTCCCCGGGAGAGAGAGTTAGTCGTCGCGTCGGGCACGTTCGAGCGGAAGAACGAGATAATATCCGGTAAATCGGGGCTCCGGTCGCGCCCGTCCGATTATCGCTCCCAGTAGTAGTAGTTTTCCTATCCGAATCCTCTCACCGTGCGGCCGTGTGAAAAGTGAGCCAGAGGTCGCCCGGCACATCGGGCGGATAAACGATAGCCGAAATCGAAAACGATTTTGCGCCACGGTTACCTCCGCCACGTCAGCGATCTCTAACTTTTCTCCCGGGGCCCCGTGGGCCGGCTCCGCCTCAATCCGCACACATACACACATTGATTCTTACCGATAAATGATTAAACGTCGATGGATTTGAGCCAATATATCTCACGCGCTGTCGTCTCATTCCCTGGAGAACCGATCCAGTTTTCCAGAACTCCGCTCCTGTACTCCGTACAGTTATACACCCTCGGGCTGAATTCATACGAGATAACTCGGTACTCGCTCCTCCGTGGGACGCAACTCTTGCCATTCCCCTTTCTTCATTTCTCGGTACCGCGCGACCTACTTCGATATATCTTCCCCCCCCCCCCCACATCCGGTACGCGTCTTTCGGTCGAAAACCTCGTAGAGTACAAACTCGGACTTTAATAACACGGAATTTAATCAACGACAAAGCAATTCGCGAAAAAGATCGTCCCGCTTCATTCCCTACGCCGACCCACCCGACCCTCCTCGAGCGTCCTTCGCCAGTTTCTTCTCTCTCGGCGCTGCCTCGCGATGTTTGCCTGACTTTGTCTCTGGCTCTTTATCGGACTCCGGATTTTTTCTCCTCGCTACGCTGTTTCCTTCGCGTACATCGCGTCCCGGCCCGTTAGCAACTTCGAGCACGTTTTAAACGGGATTAATAGCGGATGCTTGCCGCGGAGAGGCGGAATCGCGACTCTGGAAGGCGCGTACCACGAAGTTGTCCAAGGAAGAAGAAAACAGTCCCGCCGAATGCTTGCAAGTCGTCCAAAAAAAAATATCACCAGCCCCGGTCCGACGATTTTTGGTTCTCAATTCGACTAACAACGATGGAGAAGCAATAGAGTAAAAGTGGTGAATATAGCCCACCTCGATTAACACGTAAATCAATGACATATGGACCGGACCATATTACCCACTTTTACCCTATTTTCCCTCCATAGTGTTTTTTTGCATTTTTCCGACGATTTTTGGTTCTCAATTCGACTAACAACGATGGACCAGCAATAGGGTAATAGTGGTGAATATGGACCACCTCGATTAACACGTAAATCAATGATATATGGACCGGACCATTTTCCCCACTTTTACCCTATTTTCCCTCCATGGTGTTTTTTGCATTTTTCTTCTGTTCTTGATTCACCCTTTCTTTCACCGTTCGGCCGGCGACGCTTTTCCACCCACCCGACGCCACGAGGGATAAAGCAACTCTATTTTGCACCTTGCCAAAGGTGAGAGCAAAGTGGAGGCCTCGACCAACCACGATTTATATCTTCTCGCTCTACTTCGCTCAATCGTTTCGTCTTCCTCGCGCTCACATTTCCCTGACCTGGAAAACTTTCTCCGCGTATATATGTACATCCACCCAACTTGGCACTCGCGTTCCCCAAATCCCTCTGCATCCTCCTCGCAGACTTTCGTGCTCCGGTTCGCGATGGCGAAAATTATACTATACATATTCGCGAAATCTATTAACAGGTCTCTCTATAGTTTTCTCTTTCGCGCACGAGTCGCACGTAGCTTTCCAGGAATTCCCGAGTGGCACAGTTTTGGAAAATCGTTTAAGAAGCCTTTTTTTTTCCTTTGAATTTTGTCAACTTGTTCGTGAAAAGGGTTACAGAGATGAATTTTTTTTTGTCACTTACCCACGTTGCCGCCATTGCTGTGTATTTCGGGTGCAGCCAGCAGCCTACGACTGGATACCAAAACAAGGTGACAACTTGCTTTTATAGAAGCCCCACTGCGGGACAAAGTATCATGTAAATATATATATATATATATATATATATATACATATTTTTTATTTTTACCTCGTTAACGATATGACTTTCGATTGTCCGAACCGGTGCTAAGCACCAATGTCGTTTACGAGATACCGGAAAATGTTTTAATCGTCGTCATAATGCCCGCCGAACCGAAGAACCTACCTCGGGCGTTGCGGGGCCTCTCCGGCTCGATCGTAATATCGCAACCGCAGAAAGTGATCTCTCGGAGCCTCTCGCGCCGCCGCTAGGGCTGAGATTTCGTAAAACGATCGATCATAAAGTTCGCTGTCACTTTGCAAACTCCAAGTTACTTGTTTGACCGACTGGTATTACGATATTTCTACGGACGGGGTTCTCTTGCTTATCGAAAGATTGGAGACACTATCTGACCTCCGCGGAAACCGAAGTCGCACCCTCCCTTTTTTTTTCTTTAATTTTTTGTATGTCGGCAAAATTTTTTTTCTATTTTCTGAAAAATGAAACTGAGGATAATCAAAGTTCCTGAGAAACAGTCAGGAACTTTGCATTGCATTTATTTTAATGTTACCGCAGTTGTTCGCTTATCTTTAAAAAATGCTCTTCTTGGGTTTTCATTTGCCAAACATTCTGAAAGGAAGTGGTCTAGTGAATCGCATTTTCCCATGTTACATAGTTGACATTTTCTACGTCTCGACAATATTTCATACCGTTCGAATACATTTTCTGGTATTTTTGTGATGCGATTCTAAGTTGGCTGATTATGCGCCGTTTATGGAGGCGCAAGTCGCCCCTCAAGTATTTCTTAAGCGCAGAGATAATTTGAAAGACCGAGGATTACGATGAATTATGCTCGAGACTTTCATTACAAATTATATTAATTATTATCCAACGCCTACGTAGGAAAGAAAAGCAATAAACACTTGGCAAAAAATATGAATAATAATTTGTTTATTAGCGGATTTCTCCTTGGCCAGAATTCAAACACTGATGTGTCTTATAACTACTTAGATCTATCAATTCCAATATAAAAACAGTGAAAAAAATTAGTTCAACATATAACATTTCGCTGATATTAAATATTGAATACATGTCCGCATATATTTTCATTTCCCCCTCGGTATGGATAAACGGCGTCGTCGCGCGACGAATTAAAGACTCGAACCTTCGTTACCATATTCCTTTTCATATTCTCGCCAGCATTTCCGCCGCCTTCCATCGTCATCGTTATCCGAGTTAATGCACGAAGAAACGTTTCGCGGAGCGGCTGACTCGCTGACGGTTGGGTTTGAGTGCCTCGTAAAAAAAGTATGAACCAGCATCTCCTCCGAGATGCTGGGAAGCTACGGCGGAGAAGTCCGTGCGCGATACAACTCCTGTACTCGTGGTGGAGGATAGTAAGAACAAAAGGAAGAGTGATAGTGAACAGCTCGCTGCTCCTGCCGCTGGCGCTCCCGCCACTGCTTCGAGTGCCGGAAGAAAGGATAAAAAGTTTACTGGCACCGCGATATTATTGCCTCCGCGCGAGATATAGAATAAGGACGGCAACGCGAGTAAACATTATTTCTCCTGCGTGCGGGGGAGGCGGACCCTATAAACAGACGGCGCTATATGCTACATGACAATGCCTATAACTACCGCCAACGCCTCTCGAAGTAAACAATAATCCGAAGAGTCCTCCCCCTCCACCGTCGCCACACTCGGCACACGGTATTTTTACAACCGGATATCGGATACTGCCATGAACATGGAATTACAAACTTTTCCCCTGCGGCTGGTTATCCACCATTGTGTTATTGCGTTCTAGCCTGTTTTTACTCCATTTTTTTCACAATCGTTGTTTTATTTCCATCGTCTGTTCCTCGGGCCTGATTTCATATGCGAGGGGAGAAGGAGCTGGTAGAAATCAACGTATCGCAAGTACTCTCCAGGTGACCGAATTGCTTGGAACAACAAAGTGGCTGGATACCAACCAATCAATGTGCTGGTGCAAGAAATACATTTTCTGACTCAACCAATTAATCGGAAAAACCTTCCAAAATAAAATTTAACGCGATTCTTTTTTTTCCCTAACACATGCAAAGCGACTCTTTCGTATCACGCGCGGGAAAAGTACTGCGCATGCGTACAAACCCAATATGGTATTTTTTCTCGCACTAGTACTATAAAGTGCCTTTCTGCGCACACTTCTCAAAAACGAAATCGTGGTTTTCATGAATTTGTTAGGAAAAATTATATGAATGACACTGTAAAAAAAATGTCTGCATGATAATTAATCTACCTGTATTGGAAGCTTTTATGCGTAAACTAGTATATAAAATGTAATATACAAATGTTGTCTGAAATTAATGTACGGTAAAAAAAAATTATAAAAAAGTTGTATTTTAAATAACAGTTTTTTAAGAATACTCAAAGTACTTTAAAATACCTTAAAAAGTAGTGTAATTTTACATGATATTTGTACACAAAATTTAATATACTGGTTCATGCATAAAAACTTCCAATACCAGTACATTAAATTTACAATTTTTTTTTACAACAGACATGGGCGTAAAAAGGGAGTTCGTCAAGAACTATCCGTTTTTGTGCATGGCAGCTCGAGAGTCTTTCAATCGAGACTCTCTTCTGTCCGACAATTAGGGAAGAGCGAGGCAAAATGGGGCAACGGGGCAAAACGGGGTTTTGGGCAAAACGTAATTTTCCAATAATTTTTGGATGCCCGAATTCGCCCTATCGGATACATCAGGCT
>JAPYZC010001045.1:0-22529 GCA_030522665.1 Ichneumoninae sp. A BG-2022a
AATCTTATCGGAGAAACACAACATTAGAAAATTGTATCTGCGATATAATATTTATGAAATGATATTGCTGACATATATCACTTTGCAAATATCACATTATACTGCGGTGATTGGGTTAGAACTGTAGAACCGTGTAATTCAATTCGTTTCTTAAACTCTTTTTGCAATAGGGAGTTTTTAAATTTTAGTAACATTTTTTTTTCATCCTTTTTAAAGTATCATAAATAGTATAACCGACACGTGAAAACACTAAGATTATAAATAAATAAAAACTGATAATAATTTTTAAAAGCACGAATAAAGAACTTATATATATTAAAAACATTAGCATAGACGCAGCTCGACACGGATTCGAGGTTACTACACGTTGAATGAATTCAATGCACCGTAGAATAGCACACAGCTGCAGCATTTTTATAGCAGACGACAAATAATCGCAAAGGCAATACTAGATAATGGCGGGCGTTTGTCGATATATCTGAATAGGATTTTGGCCCGTTTTTTCGAAGTTGATTATCTCTGCCATTTCACATTTATTTTCCTATTCCTTTGCTACGAACACACTTCCACATACACAGAACTAGTGTGCCAAATTCTGTCAAGAGACGTTGCGCCGTTCCGACAAACACTGGAGACAACGAAAACATCAAAATGGGGGGGCCTCAGTGAAACGCATAAGTCCCGTCTTTTTGCCCTAGCGGGCAGTTGGGAGTTAAAAATCACCTTGTTCTGGAGAGACAGAAATTGTCTTTAGGTGTTGTCAATAATTTTGATCAAGTGGCATAAAAATAAATGATATTGAAGGAATTGTTAGTAATTTTTTATCCACTTGTAGACAAATAAATAAATATATAAATAAATAAACCCTTCTATTGCATTCGGCGAAAAAGTAGGAAGCTGTGTTTTTCCGAGTTCAAGACAATTCATGACGCAGCCCAATCCTTAAGACGTACGACTTGAGTTCCGAGTTTTTATTCGCCGCTCGTGCCGGCTTAACCGGCGAAAAGTCGCGCTCTCACTTACAAGTAAGATAGCGAGACGATAATTTTGCAAGTTCCGACGGGGCTTAGGCTCGAAACGTAAGCCGGGAAATACTGGCCATTTTTATAACGCACTGATGCACACAATGACATACACACACAAGGTGATTCGGGCCGAGGGTAATTATGAGCCGGATAACGGATGCTTCTCCTTAAACTGCTCGGGCATTACGAAAAACTTTTTCGTAATTACCCTCCAGGCGCATTTCTACATTAAAGTGCACATAAAAAAAGTATATCCCTTCGCTGGCCTGAAAATGAAATGAAATAAAAATGGTTCTCTCGCGATTTCGAAAAACTATTGCGACTACGCTTTGCACGACAATCTGTCTCTTTCCGGTCTCGCCGCGCCGCCTTTTTGTACGCGAAATTTATCTTTGAATTCTCAGCTAATTCTCTTCGCGAACAACTTTTTTTGGGCCAATTTTATTCTCACGCCTAATCATTCCGAAGTCACGGCAGGAGCTCACGGACTGTAGCGTTCGGTTTCTCGAGCGTGTCATTATTATACACTGTAAAAAAAAAAATCTTATGAAATTTAATGTACCCGCACTGGACATTTTTATGCGGAAACCGATATATTAAATTTCGTGTACAATCGTGATGAAAAATTAACGTTCATTACATTAAAACCTTCAGAAATACTTTACTTTTAATCGTTAAGTTTAATTTTACTATAAAAATTATTTCGGCGTATCGATTTCCTCGCTACCAAGTCTAAAAATATTAATTCGCGACGAGGCAAAAGCACTGCAAAGTCAAGGGTGCAAAAATGCATAACCGTGGTTTTGTGGAGTTAATTATATTTTTTCAAATAACAATTCTTTTTAAAAATGTAATAAAACAAAAGAATCATTGGTAAATTGCAGAGGCCGAGTTGTCTCGAATTAAACCAGGAAACCATGTCGGGTTTCTTTTATCCCCGAGTCGGTCCGCAGGGCTGGTGTTTCGGTCGGTTGCCAGTTCTCTCGCTGGAACAGAGGCCACAGCCCACGACTGTCTGACGGACGGCTTCGTCTACGGTCGGTTTTAATTTAATCACGAAGTAAAACCTAATATCCCCTGGGAATGTCTCGACTAAAAGTGTGGCGTTGGCTGGGATGAAAGAGAATAAAGCGAGAAAATGACAGCGTCGAGAATCCACGTATCTGGTCCAATACAATGAATCTGGCGGCACGTTTCTTCCTGCATTTTCCGTCTTATCGCGTTGGGAAGGAAAGACTTCCATCGATCCCTCGGCTTTCCGTCTGAATTTATATTTTTTTCACCACAATCGTGTGCAACTTTTTGTCCCAACGACACATCCGGATTTTCGACCCTGTTTTTCCCCACTGTTCCATTTTGCCCCGCTCTTCCCTGTCATCGATCGAACGATTTCACTCCCGACATATTGTATAATAACTACAGTGACGCTGTACACTTAAGGAGGGAGTCTCGCTGCGCGCTGACTACGCATAAGTTCGACAACAATAAGAGAAAATTGCAAATACTTCTTGATGGTGTAAAAATCTGAAAAAAATAATGTATACTAAAGGTACTGAGAAGATTAATTTTGCCTAATAATAATTGCAAAATGTTATTAACAAATTCGTCAAAAAATTAATTGGTTAACAAATTACCTGGCAACAAAACTTTTTTTTTTTTATGAAAATGATTCGTTTATTTTTCTGAATACGTATGAATGTTTCAGATTTTTAAGTAATCGTTGATTTTTGTTCTGCAAAAAAAATAAAAAATCAACGATTACTTAAAAATCTGAAAAAATGTATACGTATTCAGAAAAATAAACGAATAATTTTAATTAAAAAAAAAGTTTTGTTGCCGGATATTTTGTTAACCAATTAATTTTTTTTATGCGAAGTCAGCGCGCAGCGAGACTCCCTCCTTAATAAAAAAATCTCTTATCTCTTCATCTCTTCTTAATAATAATAATAATAATAATAAATTGCTAATAGCATATTATCAATACATCTGTTGAATTCCTCGAAGTCGTCCGTGAAAAGAATTTGTTACTCTTGGACAGAAAAAAAAAGTTATCGAATCAGTTTTCAATGCATTTCTTGCAAATTCGTCGTAGGTATGGCTTTCAGTGGACAAAAAATTTGTCGGGATATTTTCTAGAAACTTGACGAGTGGAAGGCCGCTAACTCAACTGGCGCAGTCCATCATTAGTGGCGTCGAGCTTTTCCCTTCCCATAACGATTGTGCAAAGAGGTGCGCGTGTGTAGAGCCGGGAGGCGAACAGCTCTCTTTCCCTGGGTAGGCTTTTCCTCCCTCGATGGCTGCTGGGTAAACATCCAAGTACCCACCGATTTAATGGCTGCCATTTACATCGTCGGTCGAGTGCTGAGTAATTACGCCATCCATTCTCGGTTTTATGTCGGACAGGCAAACGGGGAAAGCTCGCAGGGAGTATGTCCGGACATTCTCCCGTTCGATGGACTACTTCCTGTACTATAGCAGTATACAGTAGAGTACACACGATCCGAGCTTCGAATTATATTTATGCGAGTAAAGAGAGCAGCTAACAGGGCAAACGCGTTTATCGTCAATCTGTATTACGGCTTTCGATAATATCCATGGATAAAGGGGTTTCGCTGAATCGAACGATATTTTTCGACGATCCACCGATAGCACAGATTGGGTCCGTACTTGACGAGAGGAGAATACTCGACTTCTACTCGTGGTAGCAATTTTACAGCGTTAATTATGACAATAATAGTTTAATGGTAGTTAATAACAATTGTCGATGGCAACGGATGACAAGTGGTTATAAAAAACGATTTATTTTTTCTAGCGAGTACAACAGACCAATATGTTGGAAGAGCACCTAGAAAAATAATTTATTTGACGGACGGCCAGCAAATATTTTTGTTTTCATTTAAATAAATAGTTATTTGCGAGCCGTCCGTAACATAAAATATTTTTCTAACTGCGAGGGCTTTCGATCGGCGGTACTCGAAGACGAGGCATCGATCATCAATTTTTGTAGAGTAAACTTGAAAAAAATTATTCCGTTGGATTTTTTTTTAGAAAAAAAAAAAACACTTTTTAGTCGCGCGTTTTTACAGAAACGTTACTTTTTATTTGGACGACCGGACATTTTGTATGATTTTTAAAAATTGTATTTGTCACTAGGTTGACATGTGCATTCGGATGTTTTTCAAACGCTGAAACCGGAGGCGGAGTGTGTGCAATGGTTTTTATTAGAAAGAAAAAAAAATAAAAAAAATTGTGGATGGAAACTTTCGACT
This sequence comes from Ichneumoninae sp. A BG-2022a, assembly GCA_030522665.1. NCBI lineage: Eukaryota > Metazoa > Arthropoda > Insecta > Hymenoptera > Ichneumonidae > Ichneumoninae sp. A BG-2022a. Next base: position 4,295 of record JAPYZC010001045.1, read on the forward strand.
CACGAGCCGCCGATAGATTCGTGAAATTCAATCACGCGAACAAAGCTCTTGCCGGCAGCGGTCCGAGCAATGAGAGTACAGCGTATTACGAACCGAAAGCCCCACATCCATGAATACAGTTATGGGCGTCGGATATCGACGGATCGAACGGTAGGCGGATAACGCGTCGGTGGCGGCATAGCCGGTCAACTCGTAGAATCGTCGACGATTTGCATGTTTATAAGCAAACGGCATCGAGGAAGCCAAAATGGCATTGGCAATCCTCTCGATTGATGAATTGCCAATTCACACCCCGAAAACGGTCTGGCCTCTGGCTTCCAATAGAGCTGAATAAGCAATTCTCGATACACTTTATGCCTCACCAAAATCCTCATCGCTTCTCGAGATTTTTGAATTCAAGATTTTTATTTATTTTTTTTTCTAAATTACCATTTATATTCACTGTAAAAAGAAATTGTAAATTTAATGTACCAGACTGGAAGTTTTCATGCAAAAACTGGTACATTCAATTTAATGTACCAGTGTGTGACGAAAAATTAATATTCTTTTTCATTGACCTTAAAGTAAATTATAAAAATTGTAGCGAATTATTCTCATACAACTATGGCGCACCAATAATCGATCAGATCTAATAGAAATCAATGAAACGACACGCTCTCTAGTGGAATCGATCCTTGCGTATCGGGTAAATTTCCTCGGTGCTCTCTCTTCTCTTTCGTCTGTTGTCGAGTGTAGATGTGTTTGTCTCTTGCTCCATATCGATACCCGTTCAGTAACGTTCTCGCGCATAGTACAAAATCGTTCGCTGACTGTCTTCAATAATTAGTTGTGGCCTCGGCATTAATTATTAAAGAATACAACATCTTTACGTGGCGACAATTCTAATCGAATGGAGTTTCTTGGGAAGCATCAACTCCGAATATATAAAATAAGATAAGTACAATTCCCCTCCATGGGAAATAATAAAGCAAAGACGAGAACGGGTAATTTTAAGAGAAAACCGATAGAATCAATAAAATGCACAAAAAGACAATGTATCCAGAAAGTTAAGAGAGAGAATTGTCAATTACTTATTAATTTTTATTTAGATGGACTCATATTAAATTTTGACATATTAAAATCGATTTTACTAGACGAGAAATTATTATATCTAACGGAAAACCTGACACAGATCTGTGATATATGACGTAAATCGCAAAATTATCTGTGATGTGTTTCGTGAGGTGCAGAAATAAAATAAAAGAGTTGTTATCATAATGTTTACTTTATCAAATGGTTCTTTCGCCTCTTGGTTTTAACTAGTATGGTATTTCTAGCATAGTTACTTCAAGCAAACGTGCAATTTAGTTTTAATATTATCTATAAAATTTATTTAACAAAGTAGTGATTATTATCAATTTACCCTGAAATACATGAAAACAAAAATATTTTATTACAAAATTAAAGTACCTTTGTAGCAAAAATTAAGGCAAATTATAAAAAATTAAGAATTTCCAATGTTTTTAATACCCGAAAATAAGTTTTTTTTATCACAGTCGCACATTATCAACTTTTACATCAGTTCATACCAGTTTTTGCGTAAAAACTTCCAGTATGGTACATTAAATTTCATACCATTTTTTTTAACAGTTGCCCAAGGGCGAACATTAACAACCTACCTAGTCTGCAAAGTATACGACAGTTTATTTAAATGAACTGACTTTCCAAGTGGAAGGGTTAAAAGAACTGTCAACATTTTTTTGATGGACAATCTGTTTCATATCTTCTAACCGCTTGTATGATGTTGATAAAACATTTTCATCCCCCCCCCCCCGCCCTTTCTATCTCACCCTCACTATCTATCAGCTTGGTCGCGCTGCCTATGAAATACGAAGGGATTCTAAAGAGGGCAAAAGTTTGAATTCGTGCCCCAGGGGCTCCGGATCGGCGAGTGCGGGTGGGGAAAAGGCTAGCGATTCCGGTGTCGGTAGCAGCCCCCTCGAGGAGAGGTTGCGAAAGAAACCGAAGTTGTTCTCTGCGTACCCGTCGGTGGTTTTCCGAATGGCCCAGAGGCGCCAGAGATAGCGAGAGCAAACTGCGCTCGCCCTCTATCCCCAACCCCAACCGCCGTGAATAAAAACACAATGGATTCGAGTGAGCCACGAGAAGATCCCGGAGACGTCCGCCAAGTGTTTCCGAATGGAATTGTACAACTAATTAAAAGTTCACACCATTAAACCCCAGACTTAATGATGCTAAGATTGTATTATTAAAGTTTTTGCTCTGATTATTTCTTGCTCTTCCGCCCTACCCTCGCCCATCTTTTTCGGTCCTTCAACCCCTTCCCCTCCCTCACCTCCAGGGTGCAACCCGGTAGAGCGGCGCGTTTCCTCGCTCATTTTCACTATCGTGTTTACGGGTAAGAAAACATTGAAGGCTTGTGAGATTCAAAAAATATTTTGTCAATTTGTCTCGATCTTGGCAATGCGCGATTGAAAGTTATTTTTTTTTACCAATTTCATAAATTTAAATTGACATAGATAAGTGAAACAGAGTAATGAGTCTCTTTCACGTCGCCTTAGTGTCTCTGCAAAAAAAAGTTTATACAAATCTAAATTTATGTCATCAATGATAACAAAAAATCACGAGCTATGGAGACTTGCCAAGATCGAGAGACTACTGAGGTAACAACAAGTGTAATCATTTTTTTTTGCGTGGCCTGTAATATGTTTGGGTAAATGCAAATGATTAATGACTTTATGTAATGAGTGAAGAGACGCCCATAATTTGATATTTCTCACACGCAGTTAGGACCTTTGAAAAAACCGATTATAGTTTTTCTTATCGACCGAGGCTGCTTTAGCGTGGCGTTAAAACGAATCTGGATTGGTTATGTTTGATTATTTTCGTTCGTATTATTTTTCAAACAGTCCAACAACAAAAAATGTTCAATAATTTATTTCGCCAATAATAATTCAGTATACGTCTCAATAAAAAATGACATCGAGTTTGATAACTATATACAGCTATATACTGTTATATCGGTAAAGACGGCTTCTCGTCTTCATTTCATTATCGATTTCAGCACTCTCCCTTCAGGCTCTCCATGGACAGCCGGCACTGTCCCATGGGCGCCATGAAGCCAAAGATTTCTTTTAATCCTTCCTCGCTTCGCCGTTGTCTGTACAGAGAAAAATGAGATGAAAAAGTCGATGCTCCTCGCAGAGAGGCGAATATTGCCGTGTGATAAGTTTAATGTGACTCGGAGGACTGAGAAGGCTACAATATCTCATTTCACCGGGAAAAAAAGCGGCCCCCACTCTTATCATTATTATTTTTATTGCGCCGCATTTAATTTTTTTGTTTTTAACAATGAAAGGGGCGCATTAAGAAAACAGATTATTTGTACGGTAGACATAAAAAAAAAGTTTACACATTTAATATACATTTCAATGTTACGTATATTTAAGATGAATTTTTCATGATATTTCCAAGTTGTGAGCACAAAAGTTATTTCACGTTACTTCACAAATGTTTCACAAAATTTTCACATTTATTTAATCCAAGTACTTTCAGCTCTGCAATCATAATCACAAGTTTCTTTTGCTTTATTAAAAAAACAAACGACCCGTCGACAAAAATGTTCCTGGCGGGTTAAATTTTGAAGTTTTTGCAGGTGTTTTGCCGACTAACCGCTCGGCAGTCGAAAGGCGAATCAGCTGCCACGTCGAACGCATGCGCAGTAGACGCAATAATATTCACGCCACATGATATTTGTATAGTAAAATCTTGAATCGAGGGTGTTTCACTGCTTGATTGTTCTCCATTTTTCTCCATCTCTGAAACGATCGTTTTAGAGAAAAATGGGTTAAACATTTTAACTCTCTGCCTCTCACACTCACGCGTCTTTAGCCTCCCCTTAAGGGCATGTGAAACGACTCGGTCGGTAACCAAAATCTATAACGCATGCGATTCAGAGACCGTAGACTTTTCGGGAAAAAGCAAAGCATCAGCGGATGTACAATTTACTACAACGTCCGATGACACTTCCGTTTTATCCGAAACGTCAACCGGTTTTAAGTGGCATCGATTCGAAAAACGCATTCACCTCTCTCGCACTCACATGTCACGTTGTACATCTGTTACATGGCCTTAAGGAGAGAGTCTCGCTGCACGCTGACTTCGCATAAGTTCGACAACAATAAGAGAAAATTGCAAGTACTTCTTGATGGTGTAAAAATCTGAAAAAAAATCAAGTACACTAAAGGTACTGAGAAGATTAATTTTGCATAAAAATAATTGCAACCTGTTATTAACAAATTCATCAAAAAATTAATTGGTTAAGAAATTACCTGGCAACAAAACTTTTTTTTTATATGACAATGATTCGTTTATTTTTCTGAATACGTATGCATTTTTTCAGATTTTTAAGTAATCGTTGATTTTTAAATTTTTTTTACAGAACGAAAATCAACGATTACTTAAAAATCTGAAAAAAAATCATACGTATTCAGAAAAACAAACGAATCATTTTCATAAACAAAAAATTTTTGTTGCCGGGTAATTTGTTAACCAATTAATTTTTTGATGAATTTGTTAATAACATTTTGCAATTACTATTATGCAAAATTAATCGTCTCAGTACCTTTAGTGTACATGATTTTTTTCAGATTTTTACACCATCAAGAAGTACTAGCAATTTTCTCTTATTGTTGTCGAACTTATGCGAAGCCAGCGCGCAGCGAGACTCCCTCCTTAACAGCTCAAAAACAACAATCGCATATCCGCCAGCTCATAGCTGGGAGCTTCGCGCTACTTCCCGCGCTTCTCTCCACCCGTTGGGGGGAAAATGAACGATAGGGGAGGCGAACGCCTTCGCAGAGGGCCTCCGATACCGGCGCCTCGATGGGAATTGAAGGGCCGAGCGTTGCAGCAAGTACCCCGTTTTGTCGGATCGAGAGGATCTCGTCTGAAGCGAGTGGTCCGCAAAGTAGAGTAGTTAAAGTTTAACAGTGCCGGGTACGATTCGACGAGGGGCGGGGACGGTGTTCGAGAGGACGCGGAGTCTGCGGGATAACCGTGTGCAGTCGATCTCGTCGATGCACAGGAGAGGGCTCGGTGCTGAGAGTGCACGCGTTCGCCGACTGTCGTCGCTCGGCGCCGTCGATAGCTCGTGATTCCGCGGCAACAAATACGATTTAACCCTTTCGGCGGTGGGATTTCCCCGCACAGGCTTCCACAGAGGAGCTCCGCGCTTGTTTTAATTCCGCAATAAAGAACGCGCTTGGTTTTAAACGATATACGCTAACACCTGTACGTATGCATTTTTTTTTTCAACCCCATCGTCCTTCGTTGAACCGCCGGCATCGAACCCGTTCGACGTAGAACCACTTCCGGAGCCTGTTGAACTATGACGATAGCGGAGCACTGCCCACTTACACCCTCGCAAATATCGGCCTGGATTATTGTATTCGAATGCGGAAGCGACCGGAACGCTGGAATGGAGTTAGGGCGAAGGGGAGCGGATTGTGTATGGAGAGAAATGGAACGATACGAGCGTGGGCGAGCGATGAAGGAACGGGGGTGGGTTTGGGGGGGAGAGGGGGGCACGCGAGAGAAAGCGCCAACGGGGGTTACGGCAGAAACGTATTGCCGACGGAAATGAATTTTTACGATATTTACTTTAAAGTTTGTGCCGCGTTGGCTTCTCGACCCTTTTTATCTACTTTTCTTTCCACCCCTTTTTATTTTGTTGTTTTTATTGTATGTTTTTTTTTCTTTTTCTCTCGGGAGAAACATCGCTAACTTTCCAACTGAATTTTCCACGCGTGCAATGTGTGTATAGTATTTTTATGTAGGCGTGCATATATATTGTGGGCTGTAGGAGAATGTACATTAGAGCTCGAAAGAGATGAGGGATTGAGGGACAATTATTAGTTGAAGTTGAAAACAACAAACGCAAGTAGGGTAAAAGTGGGAAATATGGCCCGGTCCATACATCATTGATTTTCGTGTTAATCGAGGTGGGCCATATTCACCACTTTTACCCTAATCATGGAATTTCAAAACTTCGTTTTTTATATTTAGGGGAGAGCGGGGCAAAATGGGACACTGGATATAAATCGCAATTTTTCTAATCATTTATCGTCTCGTTTTCCCCCACTGTCCCATTTTGCCCCGCTCTTCCCTACTCATATTTTTCGAAGCGGTCGACATGAGTTTGTCGTCTGCAATAGGGAAGAGCGGGGTAAAATGGGACAGTGGAGCAAAACGCCATATTCCAATCATTTGTGGCTGGGAAGGTGGAGAAAAACAGGGCAGAAAATCTGAATGTATCAATGGGGCAAAACGGAACATCCAAAAATGATTCGAAAAATGCGTTTTTCTCACGGTCCCATTTTGCCCCGCTCCACCCTACTTCATTAATTCCAGAAATCGATTTTGGTGCCCCTGAGAAAAAGGGGAGGGGAGAAATCGCTATTATGACATACTGCACCCCGATTAGGTCACAGAAACTTCGAAATCGGCTGCACGCCTCTCTGTGCTAGCGTGACCCGCATCGCCGCTCCATCCGCTTACGCGTTACACACACACACACACACACACACACACACACACACGGATGCGCCCGGAAGCACCTCCTCGTGTGCGTGTGGAACGCACACGAATCGATCGGGAAGCCTCACTCTGTCGCTAGTGGCTCGCGTTTCTATTGACGGCGCGAATTATCCTCGAATCATTGCAGTGACGACGATGACGGAAACGGCGACAACGGCGACGTGTGAGATACGGCAAATGGAAGCGCGGTATAATCGACCAATGAGTTGAGGTCTCACGGACTGCGTATATAGTATACAAACTATATTGCGGCGTTCCGGCGCTCTCGACCTCCCGCCATTCCGTCTAATTATCGCACGTGTCTAATTTCAAGGCAGCACGTCGAAAGCCTCTAACCGTAACTAACGCCGATCGCTAAACGCTATTAATCCACAAACGGACTTTCGGTAAACGGCGGATCAGCGGTGGCGGGAAGGGGCATCAGTGTCGTAGCAGCAGGTACATAGAGAATGGTAACTATTACTTCAGCCCCCTTTGCTCTGCTAACTGGCTAAACCCACCAAGCTGGTCATCAGCAATGAGGCTCCCGACCGTGATCACCTTCTGTGTACCCCTTGCACCTCCCAATTCGTCCCGTTTGCTTCCCTGATTTCCAACTGGCGTAAAATTCGGACGTACTGTGCGCTCTACCCAGGTCATGATGTGCTCGCGCATGAAGAACGTTTCTCCTCTTTTTTTTGTTCCAATATTTTTTTCAACGAAATTCACGTTCACGCTATACACTTTCCACTCGCTCCATGATTGTGTACTGAATGGACATCACCGGAGGTAAAAGAGGGCTCGAATATTTTTTTGTCAAGTGCAACACTTTCCATCGTTTCCGCGATGTTTTCCATCGAGGTTTGTGTTTGATGAACGGGTTTACTTTAATTGGTTTTTTTAAAACTAATTGTTGTCGCTCGGCGACAAAACTGTTAGATCGATCATGCAATTGGTGGCGGAAGCGATACAGAATTGTACTTTATGCCACTCGGTGAAAAACCCCATTTTCACACCTTGTGAAATAAAATTGTATTCGATACTCGTGCGAAAAACGTTTTCTGAACTCGTGTGATTGCAACACTCGCCTTCGGCTTATGCTGCAATCTCACACTCGTCGGAAAAAGTTTTTTCGCACTCGTATCGAAATGTACTATTATGATACAAGAGCGGTAAAGCGAACTTTATACGTACGTTGTGCTGCTAGTGCGACTCACTTCGTAGTTCACGCATGATGTTCGCTACACCGCACTAGTATCGCATATTATTTTTCGTAACTGCTGCAGGAGAAGTGCCTGCATATTGTGGCACTGAACAGCCAGCGTGCGTAAAGTACGAGGAGCGTGCGTAAAGTGAAATCGGCCCGATATGCGCCTGCGCCGGGCTGTAAAGCGCGACTTACGCCACTCTCGGCACGTACGAAAACTAGTACTTTTCATGCATGCATTACATAAGGTATATAATGTACTCTTCGCCATGCCAAAAATCGCCACCCCGACCACACTTTGCGTACAGAAAAATGGCACGTACATCTTTCATGCGCGTGTTACGAAAAAATATTTTTTGCATTTATCACTGGCAAAAACGTTGTGGGACGCTCGAAGCACGGCCGTGCTGGTAGTCAATTAACAGGAATGTGATTACCATCAATCCGTTTGATGCGGAAGCCACGCAATGCTCCTTCAAAAGCCCTTGACAGAGAATCCGACTCATCAAGAATCCAGTCGACCAAAACCCGATCGAACTCCGACAAAATTAAAAATTGTCACCACCGATGTCGAGACCAGAACTTCCCGAGTAGACATTTTCGAGCGTTACATCGGGCCCTATCAGGACCCTATCAGGGCCCTACCAAGGCCCTATCAGGCATTATCAGGACCGTATCAGGCCCCGAAGTAACGTTAAAAAATTTACACTCGGGGTAAAATATGCGCCTACTTGTTTACCAACTTTAGCCCAACGATTGCATCGGACTTACTCGAGAGTATAGGATGATATTATTATAATCGGTAGGATACTGCCCGATGCGGTACAGGGTAACGTCATACTGGCGGTGTGCTGTTTGCCGTTATGTATGTACGGCCGCGGGCCCGCTTCGACGCTGTATTGATACCGTCCTATATGGATGATCGGAGATTGGCGAGAGTCGATTAGTAATTACCGAGGGATAATTACCGTGCATGAAAGCCCTGTGCGCTGTACACGGGAACCCCATTCACAGTCGCTGACGCCTGCACAGCGGAGGCCGTAGTCGTATGTACCCAGCGACTACCGTGGAGGATCCAATTTCTCCCATCCTCCGGCAATGCTATGGTAGATAATATAGTAACATAATACAGGAACGCCTCGCTGCAAACACACAAGTTATGTGAAAGCATGAATCCATTGGTCTCTACCAATATGCTAAATGTCGTTGGGTCGGAATATAGTGACAAAGTTGGGTTCGAGTAGTTCGGAGCTTTCGCGTTCTCGCGTTGGTTCCCCAAAGCGATTGGGCTTATGCGAGTGCGCGAGTGCAGCCGATTGCTTGGGGAATGAGAGATTGCACTTGGGTTAGACGGAGTTGTTCATCAGACTTCTCGGCCCGCGGCTGTCAAGAATTTCATAGCGGGGACAAGAAAAAAATAAGAAAATGTAACAAGTGCAACAGAAGCGAAGTTGCACTCTAAAAAAATGATGTTAAATTCAACACTGCTTTAACAACATGTGGGCCATATACGTCTGTAACTTTGGTGTTAAAAGTAGTGTTAAAATATGGTGTAAAACATGCGGTGTAAAATTAATGGTACTTACAGAACGGACATTCTAACACTGTAACGGTGTACGATAAAGCGGGTTTAACGCTTGAAGTGGATGTAAAAAACTTAATATAATGATGTTTCACAGCATCAAAAATTCATATTTGGAAAAAATGGCGTATGTGGGCGTGTGTTCGACACTTGCAAAAATAAAATCTATATAAGTAAACACGCTGTAATTGCGCTTTCCACGTTCAAAAAAATTATCAATGATTTTATGAAAACTATTATCATAAATAATATAAATAATAATAATTATTAATATTATTAAAAATAATAATCATAATCATATAATCATAATCATCATATAATCATAATGAAAATAATCATTTATAGTAATTATCATAAATGATTTCATAAAATCATCAATGATTTTATGAAAACTATTTGTGCAAGGGGTCGTAAATTTTTTTTATTATTCCGACGGAGCCCATCAGCGATTCAAGAATTTCAAAAACTTCGCAATTTTATGTATTCACGAACGGAATTTCGTAGTAGCGGCCGAATGGCTGCAGCGGCTCCTGCTATCTGCGTCAACCTACACACTCGCAATCCTTCCGATAACGGTGCGCCAACCGCTAACGAACCGTATTTACATCTGAAAGGTGTGCCAATTACACGTGGCTACGTTTCAACTCCATCGAAGCCGCCTTCGAGACTGTTCGCGCTACCGAGTTGCACGAACTCGCTGTCGCTATTGCAGCACGAGCTCGTTTAACCTTGCATCAATACCCCCTCGACGATTTTCATTACTATCCGTGTCGCATCACGGTGGTCGAAATCTGCCTACAACGACAGCATGCAAGAGTCAATGGAAACGGCCGCGCTACCTATAAATTATTTTTTCCCGACTACGCTAAAAATGCCCCTTTTCATGCCTGCAACGGGTTGAAAAGTGGCCGATTTTTGACGAGCGGGCGTAAAAGTGATTCAGCGGGAAAAAAAGTGAGCCCCATCCAACGCGCTCGGAAATTTCGTGCGAATATTAGTGAGAGACGACTAGTTACCCGGGTAGATTCCTGAACGCGGCTCTACAGCTAAAGATTGTGCCGTTGCAGGCATAGAAATATAGTTACTTTTTAGCACAGTCGGGAAAAAAATAGTACATGCCACTCGGGGGAAGTGCATTTTCATCTCGTGTGAATTTCTGCCATCACTTCGCTCGGGCATATTAAACTACACACTCGGTGAAAAAAACGCACTTTTCTCCCTTGTAGCATAATATACTAATTATTTACTACTTAATAATAATAATAATGATTCTCAGAAGACTGCACTGAAAAAAAAAATTCGCTTACGGGTTGGCGAAGAAAAAATGTTTCAATTTTACTTTCAATTGTTACAATTCCATATGATATTGAAGCAACGACAGCAAGACTGTCAAGGTGACATGTTATCGTTTCAATCCGGTACAAACAACGTTTTTGCTTCATTGGCAGCCCGCAAGCACATTTTACTTGATTCAATGATATTTTTTGTCTGTGTGGCCTTTGTGCATTCGAACCGTCGTTATTGTTTTATCTCGAAACATCGTCTGTTTTTCATTTCGGTCGTCAAAATTTCGATTCCCACCCGAATGTTTAAAGAACTTAAAAAGTCAACCATTCATTAATTTTGAAAGTATGAAATTGTACGAATTCTGAGTAGAATTGAAACAACGTTTTTACTTCATTGGCAGCCCGCAAGCAAATTTTACTTGATTCAATGATATTTTTTTTCTGTGTGGCCTTCGTGAATTCGAACCGTCGTTATTGTTCTATTTCGAAACATCGACTGTTTTTCATTTCGGTCGTCCAAATTTCGATTTCCACCCGAATGTTCAAAGAACTTAAAAAGTCTATGCGAATCACTTCGATCCGCAGACGGTCGAATTTCTCTGAGCCAAGTGTTAACCTACGTAGAAAGGTTCCGTCATTTCCTTTCTCATGCCTGCTTGCCCGGCCTTGTTATGACGATCTTCGTCTCAGTCGTGCAGCAATAATATTTCCCGCAAGGCTCCTCCAACCCGCTCGACGGAAGACTGTTTTAATTAATTCACGACGAATTAACGTTTGAGGCAGCAAAGAGCACTGCGCCAGGACTCCGAGGCATTCCGCAACCCTGGCTGCCTCGCCTCTGCCGCCTCTTCTACCCTATATACGGATACATATTGTTTAGCTTTCGCCGTACATTTATACGGGGGTGCGAGTGCGTAGCCCTGTATGAATGGATCTGTTCGCCGGCTCGGCCTTTTCCGAGCACGCTTCAAAGGGTTAAAGCCCCCCCTCCTTTCCGCCCTCCAGACTCGTTATTGCTCCAACGAAACCCGAACGATTAATTTTCACGGTGGCAAAATACATTTTTTTTTATGTTTGAATTTTTAATTGACGGCTACGAAGAACTTTTGCTGTGATCTGACCACAAAAAATTATCCGCGTTTAGCGTGCGAAACGAATTCGGTGGCTACGAGCGGTAAATCCCTAGCTTTGTGTTCGCAGGAAATTATGGGATTTATGATGAAAAAAATATCTTGCACGGCAGAGGAGACCAAATTAATGTTCGATCATTGGAAATTTTCTTTACCATTTGCACTGTGAAAAAGGATAGTATTTCCTACTATAATAAATAGTTCCCAGCGGGAACGTCTATATAGAGAGTTTCTGATAGAATATATTTAATTGGTTAAACTATCATTCTGGTTGCAACCATGATTTTTTGGCATTGTAATTATAAAATGAAGACGTTCCACGTAGGAACTCTTTTTTATGATAAAAAGTCAGTTTAAGTCAATATTGTTGCTTCTGCTGTGAAATTAATTTTCAGAGTAGCGTTTAATTATCGACAATTAATTGAACTTATCGAGGTCGGCTCGATTGGGCTTTCAGCCACAATAGATGTATGAGCTGTTATTAGGGTGGCGATTATACGAACGATAATTACCACGATACGAGGTCTGAGCTAAAACCGTTTAGCGCTTGACTGTCGTTTAATTCGCGTCCATGGAAGCATCAGTGGTGGTGACAACGTCGCTCTTGTTCACGTCGTCCTCGCCCTCGTCGGCCTCCTCCCCATATATCACGAGGCAGAATGAGAACCAAGCACGGGAAATACCTTGACGACGGAGGCTGCCGGCTCACACGGCAACCCCGGGGCCGTACTAAGGTCTCGCTAATTTGAAAATAATTGGGGACCGGAGTCCTCACCGAGACCCCTCTCTGACACCTGGTCGAGACTTTGACCCGCGACAGCTGTATATAGCATTTGTGCGGCATTTTGTAGCATATACTTCTCTGTACCGTGTTCATTCTCCTCCTAAACGGGGACCCAAATTGATGGGGCGTCCCTTTAATTTGGCCTCGTTTACCCGGAAGCCTCGAGTGCACACTCGATAACGATCCGAAGTCGACCGGTCAAGAGCTTACTATGAGGCTCGTGTAGGATCGGTCGACAACCTCAGACACTAATTAGAATTGACGAACGTCAAAAAGCTAATGGTAATTTTTTTTTGTTTGTGAATGATTTGACAGTTTTACCGTAAAAATAAATTGTACATTTAATGTACTGAAACTTGAAATTTGCTGACATTACTTACATTAACTGAAACAGTGATCTACTTTTCGTCAAATAAAAATACCAGATATTAGAATTTCAAATGTTTTGACTGAAATTTTCTAAAAATGTTATTAACAATATTATCAAGATTACTGTAAAATTGCAACGCAAATATGTTTCAAATTTCGTAAACCGTTAATGTAAAATGTAATTTTGAAAGTAACATTTTGTACAGAGTTTTTATTGTTATCAATCAACCTTTCCTTCATCGTTGTCATGTGCAGATCAGCATTGTTCTGACTAGGTTGAGACTGATGATTATGAATCACCGATATCGCATTCACCCTACAATGGACGTCATAAAGATAACTTCACTTCAAGGTAGGACGCATAATGCTCATGTTTTTCAGTCAGGTGTTAATGACTCCATGTGATTTATATGATTGGCACCCTTCACACAGTGAATAGATAAATCACACACTCTTATCATGCAACCCGTGTTAAAATGTAGCGTGATGGGAACGTAATTTATGTTGCGGCGAGCTTCAAAGTCGTCAGAAGTCTATATCAGAATAACGTTGCACGTACCGCATGAGCAAGCAAATTTTCATGTCAGAAAATTTTGCACCTATCGTCTTCGTGTCGCGGAGCTTAAAAATGGCCAATTATGAATATTGCGAGTTCGTAGGAAAAAAAAATAATGTAAAGTTCGCTTTGCGCACTGAATATATCAGTCGCATATTCATGAAAACGTGTAGTCTCGTATTTGGTTGATTTGCATTAAACTTGCATATTTTATTATTATAATGAAGCGAGTTTGGAGTTCATCGCGGGTATAAGTGAGACTGCAGAAGGTAAAGCAACCACAGTTGAAAATTTTTTTCAAACCCGTCCGCCGTCATTTTTGTTACGCAGCACCGTAGACAGAAGAAAATTCTTATATCTGGAAAGTGCTCCTGCCGACCGTAAGATCAGCGCCATGAAGGTACAGGGAAGACGATACATTCTTCTGATCCAGGCTGTGATTTTACTCATCGCGTTTGGTACCATACATTGTGCTCCGGCCCCGCAAGCTGACACAAACACCTCGGCTGGCTCAACCAACGCCTCGGGTGACTCTACGGAAAATAGCACTGAACCCGCATTGAACTCCTCGGGAAATAGCATCGAAGATCAGGGATCTTCCGGATCTTCCGGATCTTCCGGATCTTCCGGATCTTCCGAATCTTCCGGATCTTCCGGATCTTCCGAATCGTCCGGATCTTCCGGATCTTCCGAAGCTTCCGAATCTTCCGGATCTTCCGGATCTTCCGAAGCTTCCGGATCTTCTGGATCTTCCGGAGCTTCCGGAGCTTCCGGATCTTCCGGATCTTCCGGACCTTCCGGATCTTCCGGATCTTCCGGATCTTCCGGATCTTCCGGATCTTCCGGATCTTCCGGATCTTCCGGATCTTCCGGACCTTCCGGATCTTCCCATGATGACGGAACCAGTGGGGGTTCCGCAGGTATGGGACCAATAAGTGGTCGCCCAGGTATGGGACCAATCAGTGGTTTCCCAGGTGTCGGAGGTCCTGGAGGATACGGACCTGTTTCCAAGAGAAAATAATTCTATCAACCTGAGAACCCGGTTCAATGCTGGACTTCGGTGGAACGTGTTGCTGAGAGTTTTTTTTATTGTAAGAACATCATTTTTTGTAAGCAGATTCGAATTCAGACAAATAGTATTACATTCCCAACGAAAAGTTTGATACCGTCAAAATTTCAGTGCTTCATGAAACGAAAATAATTTTTAAAAATTCAACAATACTGAAAGTATTGATAATATTGATTTTGCATCGTAATAATTCCGACAATTTTTTAGCAAATCATAAAGAAAAATGATAAAAATGGCTTAAAAGATAATGAGATCTTCTTTCTCATGTGAAATGAATTCGCTGACTTACGCGTAATGTGTAAAGTGTTGAATCATTGGTTATGAAATATTCATAGTAATAATATTTTTTTGTTTTGTTTTTGCAGTATTTGGAATCACTTTCGGTAATACGGTTCGACGCCAAACAGCAAGAAAATTAAGATATTTTACGATGCAGAGATACAATGTTACGATAATATAATGTATGAAAAAATATCCGGCGATTAATAGTGACTACCCGGCCATTAAAAATCGGAAGTTTAGTTTCTCTGTGTAATAGTAAAAAAAATAGAATTAAACAGAGATAATAGTGACTACCCGGCCATTAAAAATCGGAAGTTTAGTTTCTCTGTGTAATAGTAAAAAAATAGAATTAAACAGAGATAATAGTGACTACCGGCCATTAAAAATCGGAAGTTTAGTTTCTCTGTGTAATAGTAAAAAAATAGAATTAAACAGAGAAAAAGAGATACTGGTTTTTTAATAATTTATATTCCTCCTTCAAAAAAATTAAGTCGTATCATTTACAAATCACCATATGCTTGCGCACTGTTGACATCTCTGCCGCATATTCGTAAAATATGTACGCCTATTTCGTGTTGAATATTATTACGATTATACACCGAACTGTCATGAGGTGAGGGTCGAGTATAAGTAAGACTGAATGCAGACCGCAGCAGGAAATTCGCTAAGAAAACCTGTTGTTGTTTCTGTCTTCGGGAGCTCCGCAGAACGAACTGTTTGTGACTGAAAAGTATTCGTCCCTTCATAACATCAGCACCATGAACGCATCGGGTAGACCATACGTTTTTCTAATCCAGCCTCTGATTTTGCTCATCGTATTTGGTGCCATGGATCCGTCCGTATATTGTGCACCAGCCCCGCAGTCTGAGTCAAGTAACAGTTCCGCTGATAACTCCACGAGAAATAGCACAGAAGAGTATATGGGACCAATCGGTGGTCTCCCAGGTGGGACCCATCGCAAATTCCATAGGATTCGGACATGGTTACTAGATAAAATGATTATATCATCCTGACAACTCCGTTCAATACTGGGTTTTGGTGGAATGTGTTGCTGAGCGTTGTTTTATTGTAAGAACAAACATCACTTTCTTTCATTGATTTGTCATGAGGAACGATCAGAGTCGAATTCAGACAAATAGAATGAGCTAAGGATGCTTCGCGTATTACATTCCCAACAAAAAGTTTCATTCCGTCAAGATTTCAGTACCTCATGAAACAGAAATAATATTTAAAAAATCAACTATACTGAAGATATTGATAATATTGATTTTTTACTCCCGACTGCCCGCTAGGGCAAAAAGACGGGAGTTATGCGTTTCACTGCGATCCACCGGCTCGGCACGTTTCGCAAGTGCCTACAAACGTTGAAACGGCAAAAAATTACTTAATAGATTTTGGTATACTGAAACTTCATAGCCTGATCTATGTTTGTGTCAATACACTTGTGAGCGGACGTATGAACTGAAGGTAATACACCATAATTGGAGAAATGCGGTTAAAAGTTCGCGGTGACATATCGAAAAATCACATAAGGGATGAAGTGATTCTATCATCCTGGCAACTCGGTTCAATGCTGAACTTTGGTGGAATGCTTTGCTGAGAGTTTTTATATTGTAAGAACAAACATCACTTTCTTTTAATGTTTTGTCACGGACAGACTCAAATTCACGCAAATAGAGCTGGTTAAGGATGCTTCACGTATTACATTCCCAACGAAAAATGTGATTCTGTCAAGATTTCTGTACTTCGTGAAACAGAAATAATCTTTTAAAAAAATCACTAATACTGAAGGTATCGATAATATTGATTTTGCATTATAATAAAACCGAAAAGTTTTTAGCAGATTGAAAAAAAAATGATAAAAATTGCTCAAGAGATAATCAGAAAATCTTCTTTCTCATCTGACATGAATTCGTCGATTTATGTGTAAAGTGTACAGCGTCGAACCGGCGATTAAGAAATATTCGTATTTTAAGAATAAAGATTACTTCCTTCCGATATTCCATATGATTTACCGTGGCGATATACTATTAAAAAACAAGCAGATCCGAATTCGTGAAAGTTATGTCGATTAAAGATTCGATCAAGGAACATTCTTTTGCAATAAACGAACACGGGTAGATGAATATCGCAATGACCAAAACGACATGCTACCCTTCCATATGCTATTCCATATGTAATTTCCATACACTATCTTCACATGTATAAAATGAGTACTTCTGATGTTAATTAAATAAATATTAAACAAAACAAAAATGTGTGCGATGATCAGAGTCATGTGGGTATCGTAGGATTTTAATTAAGAAGCGACAAACATATTTTTACTTTTTTATGTTACATCAATTGAAATTTCTTTCACATGTCGTCAGTAAGCAGAAACAGAATGATCAAACCTGTCGCCGCTTTTTCTATCGTCCGTCCTTAATTTAAGTCACAGAAATTTAATTTAAAGCTCTAGGAAATAAAGCACCAGGAATTTAATTTAAAGCACTACGCTCAATTTTAAGCAATATGACATTAATATCTCGCTATAAAATGTTACGATCGGTTTCCATTGCCGGCAAGAAATTAATAATTTGAGCTTGAAGATTGAGAATTCGCGAAGAAAATGGTTAGAGGGCCGGAGTGAGAACCGGCAGCCACGAAGCTTGCGAGGTGGCCGAGAATGCGATATCTGTAGCATGTGTCGAAAATAAAGCTTTGCCCTACGTGCGGGTAAAAGGCGAAATCGAAAGGGTTTCCAGAGAGCGAGGAGGGAGAGGGAGATTCGTGGAGTGGATGGAAGATTCGGTGCAGCTACTTTTTTACTCGATGTTGCCTAGTGAGGCTGGTTCTTTTTCTTCTGGATACCGGCGCTGATGCCCGTAGGCCGGTCACGAATGTGACGCACGAGCGGCCACCACATAGCCGTCCTTCTTCAACCCTTTTGACCAGGAGCCATACCCACTGGAATCCTAATATCCACGTTTGACGTCATGCCAAATACTTGCCCCCCTTACTCGTCTGGAATAAGACCCGAGAGAATGCGCCCTGGCATTCAAGCGTGATAGCAAGACGTCGCGGAAACCGGAGAAATAGCACGTAGTAGTAAGTATCACATCTATACTAGTCGCTGTCAATGTAGCCCAAGAGCTAGCAAGACAACCACTATTGCCAATCTACAATTTACGTTGGTAAGGATTCTATTGAATCTTTGCATGGATAGAACTTCTTCTTTACCGTCATATCGTCTCGTCTGGAAGTTCATTTTGGTCATTTGCTTCTTAATTCGTGATTGAAGACCGTGAAATGGGTAATTAAGGAGGGCGTCTCGCTGCGCGCTGACTTCGCATAAGTTCGACAACAATAAGAGAAAATTGCAAGTACTTCTTGATGGTGTAAAAATCTGAAAAAA
>JAPYZC010001046.1:0-23411 GCA_030522665.1 Ichneumoninae sp. A BG-2022a
AAATTGCAATTTTCAACTTTTATGAGAAAGCGATGTGAAAATTTCAATTTTCTACTTTTATGAGGAAGCCATATGAAAATTTCAATTTTCAACTTTTTACAGAGCATATCCAATGCATTTTTCCCCTAATCACAAATCTGCCCCTTATCTTACACGCACCTTCATGTTTTATACGAAAATTACTATTTTTTTCTACTAGTGCATTATAGCAAATAATAAAACTAATAATAAGCTAAGAAAATTCGAATAAACGGCTAAATATTCATACACTTTTCTACCATAAAATAAACAATCTTCGATTGGTGCGACAGACACGAAATGGTCTCAAACTGCGTGATCAAAGTCTCGTTAAAAATAGAATTAATAATTATTTCTGAAGAAGTGTGCGGGTCTTCGAGGCCTTATCACAGATTCTCTTTGAGCCTTCGTGCACACCGTATGGCAGCACCCTTTTACGTCCTTCCTCATTCTCCCTGGCAGCGAGTGGCCCTGCAGGGCACACACGAACTCTCTTCGAACCTTCGACCTGCGCAGAGAGATGGGCCTCGGAGGTTCGCGTTGCTCTGAACGTAGCCGAGCCTGAGGAGGGTAGGGGCAACGCAACGGGGATGGGAGAGCGGAAACCAGTGGGGGGGGGGGAGGTAGCAGATAGATCGACCTACGATACAGAGGCCGCTCGGCCGCGAGTGGAAGCGAGCTAGGAGACCACGAGAGCCGTTGGAAGGGATCACGGAACCGAGGGAAAGAGAAAATCCAAGAGCGTTACGGGGGGGATAGAGCGAGATGGAAATGTAGGGTACGCATCGCCTAGCGTGGCGCGTTGCCATTAGGGACGCGGACGGCCGCGGGGACGCATCGCTTCTCCGTGCATACTACTCGGAAACGCGTCTTTTTCCTACTCCGACTAAAGTCTCCTTTTATTTTTATTTTTCTTCATTCCCCCCTCCCCCCCCCCTCCGTCGTCGTTGGCCCACGAGTGTTACTTCCGGTTCGAGAGGATCGCACGCAAGTTCCCACCTCCGTTCGCGCGATTGGTATCGCGGATCCGGTTCTATGGTGGTTTCCCGCGAGTCACCGGACCACGTGGTCGTGTGCAAAGGCGTAAGAATTAAATGTACGTTTCACGTCGACGAATATTTTAATTTTTTTTAAATAAAAATTCAATTCTCCGATAATATTCACTTTATTGTTAAAATTTTTATCTTAATTTTTTGTTTTTGTATTCTCATTTGTTTTTGTTTTTCTGTTTTGCAGGGGAAGATGAGGAGTGGAGCGATTCGGAGAAGACACCGTCGGTGAGCAGCGGGGTCGAGGGCGGAGGTTCGGCGGTCTCGAGTCCCGCGGCACCGGCGATCGACGAGGACTCGAGTCAACCACTGCCCCCAAGACTGACGAGCGGTAGCAATAATATTGCCGCTGCACCGACGACGGCGACGACGACTATAATACCGAATTCGTCTGGCGATGACATAAGATTACGACTGAGCGTGCTGAGCGAGGGCGCCCGGAAACGACTGGCCAGTCTCACCGAGGATTTCGAGGTGAGGACAATGTACAATGTGAAAAAAAAATCGTATGAAATTTGATAGACTGGGACTTAAAGTTTTTATGCAGAAACTGGTATAGTACAATTTAATGTACAATTGTGATGAGAAATTAACGTACAGCAAATGTTGAAAACTTTAGAAATACTTTACTTTTAGTAATTTAGTTTAATTTTACCATAACAGTACTTTAATTCCAATAATTTACTTTAATTTCACTCTGAAAGTTTATTAATTTTTAATGACAATTATGTATTGAATTTAATGTATCAGTTTTTGCATAAAAACTTCCAGTCCGAAGTTTTTATCGTGATTTCAATGAAGAAATTAATTTTTGTTTTCTTCCTCGACCAGGTCGCCAAAGGAATTCGCGAGCGTCACGGTGGAACGACGGGAACAGGAAGAACTACGAACAGGGCGCAGGAGTCGAGTCCGAAATCCGCGAGAAACGATGTCGACGACGATGTGGTCGTCTGCAGCTCGAGAACGTTCAAGGACGTCGAGGAGACGCCGAGATCGGTCTCATCGGGAAGAAGACGCGAGGCGAGTAGGAGAGACTCGGAGGACACGAGACGCTCGGACGAGCCACCGTCAGAGCCGAAGAAAATTCGTCTCGACGACGAGGCCGCCCCGAGACTCAGACTGAATGCTAGTCTGGCGACGGACCCGGCTCTGAGACCGGGCACCGTTGCCGCTCTCACGATCAAACCGGAGAACGTATCGCCGCCCAATACGGCGCTACCCCCCGGTCTTCAAAATGGTAAGCGAAAATCTCGAGGATAAATATAATCTGCATAAACAAATTTTAGAAACTTCGATCGGGTGTCTCGATATTAACTGGTGCAATTATTACAATTATCATAGTGATGACGTCATATTGATTGACATTATTATTAATACCGACACTACGTTGGCAAAGGTGAGACTTAAAAATATAACTTTGTATTTACAGCCATTGCTTCCGGACGTCTGTTCGTTCTGCCGACCGACGGAAAAGAGTCCATAACGGTAGAGCCGTCGAGGCCAGCGCCGTTGATATGTCCTCCGTGCGGGATACGCTTCAGTTCGGCGAGCACTCTCGAGGCTCATCGTACCTTTTACTGCGCTCACAGACCTCGTCTAGAGGAGGAAAACACGAACGACGACGACGAGGAGAAGACCGGCGGAGGGAACAAGTACGAGGTTCGCAAAGCTTACGCGTGTCCTCACTGTTCGTACAGCGCTGACAAGAAAGTCTCGTTGAATCGCCACATGAGGATGCACGCGTCGTCACCGGCCGCTCCGCCGGCTCCGACGACACCCGGAGCGGTCGTCGTCGCGAACGTCACGAACTCAACGCCGGCCAATGGCTCGCTAAACGAGGAAGCCGAGCGATACTGTCGCAACTGCGACATAAGATTCAGCTCTCTGAAGACCTACCGAGCTCACAAAACGCATTACTGCAGTACGAGGCACGTTGTCAAGGACACTCCGGCTCCGCCAACTGCGAAGGCATCTCCACCGACGAGTTCGAGTCCCGGCGACTCGCCTCCCCCTCAACCGTGTCTCGCGCTACCGACTAATCCTATCTTAATTGTACCGTATTCTCTCTTCCGCGGTGCGAGCGTTCTCGCCGCTCCGTCTCTGCCGACTCCCGACACACCGTGCTTCCTGCTGCCCAACGGATCTCTTCAGCCGATGACTCGTGGTCCAGCGCCCAGTCAGAACTCCGTTCAAGATCCGCCAGCTGTACTGAGGGTAGCGAACAAACCGGCGACACCGTCGTCCATATCCATTCCCACGTTGTCAACGTCGCCGTCCTCCGCCGCCTCCACCCCTCTCGATCTCAGTGTGAGAAGATCGCCGGTACAGCAGGACGAGAAGGAGAATAGAGTGTCGCCGGCGCCGTCGTCTCTGCCACCTCCCCCGGGTAGTCCGAGATCGAGAGGTAGCGGAAGTCCCAGAACGAGATCTCTGCCCAACACGCAGACCGGTGGATCGACTCAGCCTCCACCGCCGACGGAACTCGCTCTTAGACTAGCCGAACTTCCACCACCGCCGGTTCCCGGAGTTCTCGTTAAACAGGGAGTTTCGCGGTAAGCTTTATCGCTATGTTATCAGTTAAACCTTTATAAGTCACATGTCTATTCCCACTGTAAGGCGCTAACATACACGTGGCCGCCACTCCGCGTCCGTTAGTCCCGTTTCCTCAACGGTTTCGGGCGGTGTGACTTATAAAGGCTTAACCGTCGATATTCAAACATTTTGAGATTATTTTTTAAATATTTTTTAATGCATGAGACTTATCGAAATATTGTGATGTTTTTTTTATTAGATGCAAAGAGTGCAACATCGTGTTCTGTCGTCACGAGAATTTCGTCGCTCACAAGAAACATTACTGCCAGGCGAGGGAGAGTACAGCCTGCAGTCCACCGCCTCCCGGCACGCCGTCGCCACCGCTCGTGCAGTTGATATGCGCGGCTTGCGGCATCAAGTTCGCTTCCATGGACAATCTCGTCGCTCATCAGGCGTTCTATTGCCCGAAAAGGCCCGAACCGCAGGAGCATCACACACGGTGTCCAAAATGCAAGGTTCGTATTTGTTAAATACTAAATTCCTTTCGACACAAATTTATTGACGAATTTAACCGTGCAATTTGTATGTGCAGACGATGATAGAGGCAGGCGGAACACACACGTGCGCGAGCGGACCGACCGGTGGATGGAGGTGTCCAGTTTGCGGTGCCGTCAGTCCCACCGCCGGCGCTGCTCAACGTCACATGGACGCTCACCAGGGCGTCAAAGCTTTTCGGTGTACGATCTGCCGTTACAAGGGTAACACTCTCCGTGGTATGAGGACGCACATAAGAATGCACTTTGAGAAACGAGGAACGGATCTGCAGGTGTGATTCTAACGGCTGTTGGAAACTCGATTGAATCTCGATTGACTTGCTAAACGACAATGGGTTATTAATGTTACGATTTTCTCTATTTAGGAGGAAAATTACATCACGTGCGTACTGGACGACGACGCGACCGTGCCAACGCCCGAACCACCTCCGGCGACAACACCCGAGGAAATACCGGCGGAAGTTCAGGTGAACGGCAAGACGGAGGTGAGAAAGAGTCCTCAGCCGCCCCCACCGCCTCCGCCAGCTCCGACTACCGCAGTGCAGAGCAAGGTGAAACAGGAACGTGAAGACACACCACCGCCCGAGGAGAGTCTCGATCCTAGCAAAACCGGGCCCCGGTATTGTCGCTCGTGTGACATAAGCTTCAATTACCTGAGCACATTCATAGCCCACAAAAAATTCTACTGCTCGAGTCACGCGGGCGAGGCGAGCAACAACAACAACAATAACAATAACAACAACTCGAGCAGCCACACGACGACGACGACGACGACGCCCACGACGACGACGACCCCTCCAAGCGGTAGAACCGAGGCTTCCGTACTCTAGGATTAACCGCGAGTCTCAGAAGAATTAATCCGTGGGCGGTGGAATAATCTACCGCACCCGCTTACGAATGAGTGACGCACCGATTTTCCTATCGACCGTCATGAGAAGAAACTGTGGGCGCACGGTCGACGGTGAAAACGGAACGTCCGAACGGAACCATAGGACTGTTAATTGTTGCCAGTTTATATAATAACGAGATGAAGAAATTGGAGTAATATCGAGTAACGATTTAGTTGAATCCGTTGTGTGATTTCTATATTATTATTATTTTTCCGTTGACCCAGATAATTATTTGTACTTGTTAAGGTCGATTATACCAACATGTAAATAACGCATACATTACATACCATGGTGCACGAGGAGGATTGTAAGAACGGAATGGAAGAAGAGGTAGAATGATGGTAAAATCGACGCGAGAAAAGATAGACAAGTCGATCGATATCTCACGTCCTGTACATAGAGAATTCCTTTTTCTTCGTAGAAGGATCAAGATAAGCGAGCGCTTTAATCGCGCGTCCGCGACCCTGTTTAGACGACTGGAGTGCTAGAAAAGATACGGGCAAGAATTATTACTGTAACGCAGCTGGTCTCGAATGCATTGGGGAAAAGAAAGGATAATAAGGAACCAGGCGAAGGGTGTGCAATCTCATGACTCTTTCAATAATCTCGTAGTAGCTATAGTTTAATCGACATACCTAAGGAAAAAAGAAAACGATAAAACGGATAAGCAGTGAGTGTAAAATGTTGTACAGTAGAGAAGAGTAGAGTATTAAAAAAAAAATAACGAATAGTAATGATCCTGAATGATACCAATCTCAGCTTATGAATCTGTTAAGTTACGTTGCAATATAACATTTAATATATATTATGTATAATTGAATGGTTAAAAGAAAAAAAATCAACGCGCGCCTCTATGAATTAACGATGCGCTCGCTTGACGCGCAAAAGTGCATGATGAAGAAAATAATAAAAAATAAAAAATAAAACTCGGGATAGTTGTCAATCATCACCAAAACAAGTGATAATTATTTTGCGAATAATCAAAATTATCGCGGATATAAAACTTACATAAATAAGGTCGTTTATTCGCGAACGATTTATCTGTGCGAGCGCGTAAGTGTATAAATTAGAATTAAGGCCAGTGTTACATGTATACGCAGTGTACTACTCTCATATCATATGATGAAATCATTAAACAGAAACGAGCGTTTAAATTTTTCGTGCAAAAATGTTCACTATTGTGTTTTTGGAGCGAAACGACTGGACGGAAAAGAAAAATCACAACAAATAAAATGATAAAAATTCATTGTCGTACGATAAATCGACAGGGGAAAGTAGGGGACTAAAATTTTTGCAAATCTGTACACTATTACAGACAGAGCGCTCCGAAGAAACGTTTCAAATTGAATTCTCTGTGATGCAAAGTTATACGATCCAACGTAATTTGATATTATGTCACAGAGAGAGCTTATTTATTTATGAAATTTTTCTCGATTAACGGTATATCTCGTATACCTTCCACTGTTTTCGACGCGGACGCTTTCTTCTTTATCCCTCCCCCATTTGCCCACGAAACTTCCCTCCACAAATTTTACCCTCCCTTTCGTCGAGCGTCTCAAAGTCTAGGCTTACTTTTATTGTTTTTATTTTGATAGACGAATTTTACACACAAGATTATATATATCTATATAAATATGTAATAAATATCTAAACATTATGAATAAAAATTCTGCAACTTTATCAACGTATTTGTCTTTTTATTCAATTTACTTACACACTTTAACAACGAGGTAGAATTGGTGCGCCACTGCTTATCTCTGTACAATATTAATTACAAAGTTTATAACAAAATATATATCACGTCGGTAAAAAAAAATGGATTTTCAGTTTTCGGCCTTATCGGATCCATCCTCGTCGCCCTCTTCGTTAGACGCGCAATAATCACCGTCGTCGCTATGACTGCTATCCTCATCGTCGTCCAATTCCTGCTTTACCCTCGCTTTGTATTTTGCGTAGTTGTAACCGTGTGCCTCGACATCCCCCTCGTCAATCGCGTAAACGAAATCCTCTTCGCTCGACAGATCCGAAGATTCCCCGTCTAATTTCAAGTTTCTAACGGCCGCCTTTATGTCTTCGTTGTCGATGGAATTTGATGAGTGGTCCGAATCGGGATAGTCGTTTCTCCAGTTGGACTCTGAGTTTGAATCCTCCGATTCGCAGTCGTCCTCGGGCCGTACGCCGTTTTCTCTGTACGAGTCGAATACCAGCTCCTGCTCGAACGGAAAAACCGAGAGATCGTCGTCCAAATGCATATCGTCCTCAGTTTGAGTGTAATACACATCGTAGACATAACCAACTTCCTGCGAACATGAATTATGACAATTTTTGTAATTGACAATTAAAATAATAATAATATTAACATATAAATTAATATATAGAATATGTAACCTATACATGTTTGTTACAGAACTTTCAAATATTCTAAAATATTTTGTTTATATAATATTATATAAGTTAAATTTTTTAATTTCATAGACTATTCTGTTCTTGTATAAGGTTTTTTTTGTTGATAATAAATAAATAATAATAGTTTATGATCAGAATTATTATTACTGACATTCAACCTTCATAAGTGGCTTGCCTAAGCGCTTTTCTATTATAACTTTTGGCTTTCACAGCACTTTGATTAAATATCTTTGATTAAATAACTTTGATATGGCATATCGATACATTCGATGGCAGGTATTGTACACGAAGTACCAACTGACCTTTTCCGCAGCCACAGCTGCAGCGTCCACAGTGGGACAAGCGATAGAATGCTCGACATCTATAACAGTCATCTTAGTCTCATCGTCATCGGTTGCCTCAGCAGCGTCAATAGAACGAATATAATTGACAACTTTGTAACGATTTTCTCGCGACTCTTGTTGGGTTTTCAAGCGTGCTTTGCTCGCAACGTCCACCACGTGTTGTTTGTAATTAGCTTTGAGCTGGTCCTTGCTCAATGTTTTGTTGAGGTGTTCGACAACGTCGTCCCCCTGAAAGAAACGAGATGTCTCGTTGAAGTTTATCGCAAGTTCGCAGTTCAATGCGCGGCGAAAATGATTCTTACGTGATTCTTCAAAGTTCCGGCAAATTTTACAACCGCTGTCAACGGTATTTCGGCCGTAGATTCCGCCGATTGACCGGCCTCTGTTTTGCGTTTTTTACCAGCGATAACCAAAGCGTCGAATGGCTCGTGGTCGTGCCTACGCTTTACACGCAGCACTGTAGCCATTTTCAGATTATTCGACCCTGAAGAAGTTGGAAGAATATTTATTTTATCGATGTACTCGGGAACAATGGAATTTGACGCTCTGCAAGTTGTAGGTTCGCTTCGCACAATAACAAAAAACAAACGCCGAACGATACGGCTAGTGCCGATCAGTGCTGATACACTGAGGCGCATTAACGCCCTGCGAAACAGTCTCTCTTGGTGTCTCTCTCACTCCACTGCGAGCGCCAATAACGGTATCTCTGTCGCTATCGTGGCACGGTCACGTGACTTTCACCTGCTCTCTAAGATTCGTACCCGGGTAAAACGAGCTTCTCTTTCGGACACTCTCATCGGCGTAGCACTGTCTCTCGCTCCATGTCGACCGGAGTGAATTTCCGAACGCGTCCCTGTCATAACTTCTCTCGCCCGGTTCTGGTGACATTTGATAAATTCCCTAGTCTGCCTCGCCGCAAAGATCGCCCATAAATGAAAAAAAGAACTATACACTACACCACAGTGCACGAAAGTGAACACAGTTTTAGTTGTCGGTATGTTTTCAAGCCGTCGAGTTGTCTTTTGCTATAACAGTATCTATTTTCAATAATTTACCGTGACTTTTTAATATGAATATACGTTGAATTAATATTTTAACATGGCACAGTCTATATTCGACGCCTTGACAGGTAATTATAGGTCTCTACGTGGATTCACGAAGTGTTTAACCTGCTCGAAGAATCGGACGAATCACTCCAGGCGGAACCGAGTCGTATTTACGAGAAAATACGATTTTCAATTGTTCACGCACGCGAAGAGCATTACTGACGATATCTCGCGTTTTTTGCAGGCGTATCCTTGGATAGTTCGACGGTGCAGTCTCTGCTCGAGTCGCAGACTCTTATCACTGAGGTCGAGCAGTCAGGTAAGCACTGTCGCAGTGCCCTTTCAATTCGAATCAAATGGTTTTTTTTACCATTATTTCCGACCTATATATATATATATATATATAATATACAGATGTATGTATATATATTTTTGTACAATTTTTATTTGCAGCTATAAATCAAGACGAGGAGGATATATTTCAGTGCGGAAAGTGCAAGAGCCAGTTTACATCGTTGCACATGTTTCTTTTGCACAAGCGAGAACACCTGAAAGTACAAGAGCAAACAGTAGATCTGAGTAGATATCTGGTTAACGAAGACAGCCGAGTAAACGTTCACGAAGACGATCCGTGCCAGGATGGATCCAGTTACGATCCTCGAGAGACATTCGTTCAAACAAGCCAACTCGGGGAGCCAATAATTCTGGAGGAAACAGATATGCTGTTCAGGTGCATATTTCATAATTTTTTATTCTATTAGAATAATTATTTACTTAGTATATTGATTTTTAGTAGAGTGTATTGATTTTTACTGGAGTATATTGATTTGTACTATTTTCTGTAATTTATTAATTCAACTATAATTATTTATCATAATAATTTATTTGTTCAGTATGGCTCAAGAGGGTGCAAGTTATTTGACTCAAGATTCCGGATTCGGAGTGCCCATTATTTTGAGTGCCGAAAATCTCGACGAGGCGTTTCCCGATCCATCGGAAAGCGGGGACGTCGAACCGCTGATCGACGAGAGCGACGAAGCGGCGCAAGGAATAAGCGGCGACCTTGCACAGGAAGAAGATGTGTTCGATGTATCATCGAGTCACGATATCGTATCTATGGAGAATGGTCTCGATAATGTTATCGAAAATATCGACGATCAGGAAGAGGAGGACAGCAACGTCGGTCAGACACAAAATCTAAAGGTATTTCACCAATTATTCGGAATTCTGAACAGAGAAACGTTTGTGCTCCACGTAACATTTTTTTATTTTTCAGTACAAGTGTGGCTATTGCGACAAGCAATTCGCCAAGAAATTTTATTGGCAGCAACACGAGCGTTCGCACACAGGTGAGAAGCCCTATCAGTGCGTTGTATGCGGACGGGCTTTCGCACAAAAATCGAATGTTAAGAAACACATGTCTTCGCACAAAGTGTGGCCCGGAACGGCCATACACTCTTTACCACCCGAGGTACGAGACTACGAGATACGAGGCATTCCAAACGTGCGCAAAAAACAAAAAAAATGTCATGATATTAATAGAATATTTTTATCTTAATCTGTTCAGGCACCGCCGGACGGTAGCCTCGACCGGACCTATCACTGTCAATTCTGCAAAGAAATCTTCGACTCGTACAAAGCCCTCAAGGGTCACCTTATCGTCTCGCATCTGACGCTTAAAGTTTACAAGTGCGTACAGAGTAGCTGTAGCATGATGTTCGCCGAATTGGACGATTTTCTCGAGCACACCAAGAGTCACAAGCGTTCCGAGTATCGTTGTCACGTGTGCGGCGAGGTATTCAACACACTGTCCGATCTCGGTCTCCATCAGTACGTTCACTCCGTCCAGAAACAAAAAACCACGGAAAAGTATTATTGTTGCTCGATTTGCAAATCGTCGTTTTCGAATCTCGAAGCGCTGCAGCATCACACCGAGACGACGACTCACGACTATGCATGTCCCCACTGCGGCAAGAGCTTTCTCATCGAGAGATTTTTACGGAGACATCTCAAGACTCACGTATCTTCGGCCCGATTCGCTTGCGAGGATTGCGGCAAAGCATTCAAAACTGAACAATATTTGGCGAATCACAAGTTGATACACAGCGAAGAAACGCCTTTTCTATGTCCGGTAAGCTCTTAATAGCATTCTCCAACTTACTTTCACTGACCTGCGCTCAACGCTGATGTAACATAAATAACGGATTTTTCAGCAATGTCCCGCAAGGTTCAAGAGAAAAGATCGTCTCGGTCGTCACATGCTCATTCACGACCTAACGAAGAGGCTGAAGTGTCCGTTCCGCGGATACTTGGGGTGCATGAGTGAATTCTCAAGGCCCGACAAGCTCAAGAGGCATCTACTGACTCATAGCAATATAAAGCGGTTCAGTTGCAGTCATTGCAACAGAAATTTCCATCGAGCGCAGGCACTGAAGCATCATGAAGTTAACAAGCACAATCTAAAGTGTGACATTTGCTCCCATGTGAGTAATCTTCCTGCTGACGATGAAATTTAAAAAACTCGTTAAATAACGTGTCAACTAGAGGAATATGATACTAAAAAAAATTGCGTGGTTTCACAGGCATTTAAAACTAAGGAGCAGCTAATGACACACAATTGTTCGCAGCTTCCGAAAAAAGCATCGGGTACTTTCAAGCCGCGAAAGCCAACGCCAAAGAGACAGATGAAATCGGCGGGTACGCTAACGGACAAAGATAAATCTAAAGCCGACGATTTTCAGAAAAAGGTGATTTGCAAAAGTTATTTTGTTGGATACAATATTTGTGTGTACATTTCGATGGACTTCTCTCTTGAATTTCATTCACTTTACAGATGTCGTCCGACGATCTGAAGATGAGCGACTACGAGGATGACTTGTGCGCAAAAAAGTTGGATAATTTTACAATATCAAGAGAAATAGGCTCAACGATAGACGCCCTCATGCGCTCCGATTCATCGGACTCCATCGACGTAAAGTCCGAGATCGACATTTTCTCATCACAGCAAGTGAACGACGTTCAATAGAATTTTATATATTTTTTTTATTTAAATTTTTATGATAGTGTGTAGGAATCTTAATTAAGTCGCCATAGCACGTGCAATGAATGAGAGAATCATTGATCCAGGAGGCAAAAAAAAAAAAAACTGCATTTTACAATAGCGAACGATATTTTGTAGCTTACGTATCTGTGATAATTGTATTAAAACAAAATGATCAATATAAGTAACTTATACCCGACTTTATGGGGCATAAAATTGATTACACACAACGGTTTATTGTGCGTGATAATGAGCCTCCGTCGTGGCAAGAGTGCAACCGCAAGAGCGGTTGAAACACGAGCGAGAAATCGCGATAATGTTCAAAAGGAAGTGGCTGTCGAAACCACATCCGCTAACTTTTGGGCTTACTGTTAGAGAATAAAACAGCTCGACGCTCAATGCGAATTCAGTCCAATGCGACACACCCACAGCAGTGCATCGAATTCGCGTAACATTCTAAAAAATATTTGTGAAACAATATTCCGAACGTAATGCCAGCCCGCGGTTCCTATCAGGTAACCAGCCAGGAAGAGGGCAAAGCTGCACAGCGAGATGAATCCTACAGGAGTTGTGTTATTGCAATGCTCATATTTTTTCTATTGTGCATTGTCATAATTCTCGCGAGTTGGCCTTGGAACAGATGGCACACGGATCACAATTACGTCGAGGAAGATTCGAAGAAAACGGCACGGATAGAGGGCAACGGATTCTCTACCACCACGGAAGATCCGGAGATCGTGATCTATCACCGGACAAGAGATCCGGTGAAGAATGGTCATTTTGAACGGTACTCCAACGATGCATCGACGAAAAATCATAAAACACTGTTCACGGGAACCACCGAACGATATGAACAGACGCGAAAAATGGAATCGGAATTACCACCGGGAGAGACACAGACTTTTTCTACTCCTGGAATTAAATCCGAAATGGATGCGGGTTTTTCAAACATCGCGAGAACTGATAGATCGACTCGGAAGGAAAATCTATCGTCTTCCACGAAAGCTATAAATTCCAACGGTGAACATTCTAACACTGAGATCACCGATGGATCTTCAATGCCTGAAAACGAGTCTACGAGCGTAGCCCTGGGAATTGGAGACTCTACGAGGAAAATAGAAACGACGAGACGACCTACCGGAGATTTTACGTCATTGCAGAGATTATTGGTCGGTGCATATTTCGGTAATGAAACTACGATTTCTAGTGACGACGATGAAGGAGACAATTGGATCGACGATATGCAGGTGAAGACGACTCACGCGCCACCGAAAACTGATCGATCTACTATGAAGGAAAATCTATCGACTTCCACGGAAGCTATAAACCCGAACAATGAACCGTCGAACAGTGAGACCACCGATGGATCTTCAATGCGTGAAAAAGACTCCACGAGCGTAGCCCCAGGAATTGAAGACTCTACGAGGAAAATAGAAACGACGAGCCGACTTACCGGAGACTTTACTTCATTGCAGAGATTATTGGTCGGTGCATATTTCGGTAATGAAACTACAATTTCTAGTGACGACGAAGACGAAGACAATTGGGTCAACGATATGCAGGCGAAATCGACTCATATGCCCGAAGGATCGCTGACAAGCAAATCCGCATCACCGGAAGTTGGAACGTCGCCGAGTACGTGGAGCTATTCAAAGGCTACGGCAAACTTCGAAAGAATCCCGACTGGTTCTTCGGGCACTGAGGCAACGGAGGCAGCGGACATTACTACGCAGAGTTCTGTAATAAAGGAACAATTCTCTCGACAACCAGAGATTAAAATTTGTGATAGTGGACACTGTAAGCACGTAGCCAGCAAAATGTTATCCTACATGAATCATTCGGCCCATCCGTGCGACGATTTCTACGAATACGCTTGCGGTGGTCTGGAAGCCGATCCTCAGATAAACGAGAAAGATTTGCATCGGAGAGCCTACGATACCATAGCACGCAAGTATCTCGCATATTCTCAATGTTTGTTCATAGTGGTTAAAGAAATAAAACGGTGTCATATTTTTTCCTCGATAATAAATTTTTTTTAATCATCCACTATTAATTGTTCGTAATAGTGTTCCGATCATGTGAAAAATGGCTCGATCCGAATATAATAAATTGTAGAAGGAACATTTTTTCTTTAAAATAGAAAATATTTTTCAAAAATAATAATTGTATCCTACAATGTTTTATAGTTGGACCTGGGAAGTTCTTAACACGATTAGATTATCGTTATGCTGAATTAATCTTGATGGACGTATTATCGAATTTTTTATTACCAAGGAAAATAAATAAAACACAAATAACTTTTAACGCTCGTATATCATTTCTCAATAGTCCAAGCAGCGCACATGAGAGGGAAACAGCCGGAGTACGCTCAATTTTGCATATATTACGAGAGTTGTCTAAACTACGAGTCCAGCTTTGACAAGTCCCACAGGATAAAATTAGGTAAGTTTAAAAGATATAACATGTTATATTCTTAATAAATAGTAGTATCGATATTCCAACAGCTAAAGAAGCTCTGAACGAAGTAGGAAAGTTTTACACGAACGCTACCTGGCCCGGAGATTTTCAAAATTTCACTACATTATTTGCAAATATGTTGCTGCACAACGGGTACGAATAAAATACTTTTCTATTCTTCTACCCCATCGATATTTTTTGAGTTTACGCCAAGAGAATTATTTCGAAAGGCCATTGCTGTTTGACGTCGTTCCCGATGTTAACGAAACGAATCCGGAAGCTTTCACCCTGAGGATCGGTCCCGCTATCGATAGGAGCCCATTTCAGTTCGCGAATATCCACGATCCGTGCGATGAAGTGAGCGAAAAGGCTTGCCACGATGAAGTAGATCTTGGTCAACTTTACGAAGATTACGAAAGCTGCAAGGTAAATATTACTGATTATTTTTCACTGTTTCATTATCGATTGAATGTTTTTTGTTCCCGCAGTATAACACGAGCCGTCTCGTAAATTCCATAATCCATGCATTGACGGAACTCGCCATCTTCGAGGATCTAGAAAATCCAGACAAATCGCAATATTTCGACGCCACGATATTTAACATCGATTTCGAAATAATCAAAGGATTTCTGGCGGTAAAACAGCAGCATTTCTTTACATAGCGGTTAATTTTTTGCGATGCGTAATTCAATCCTCAATATTTTTCAGTTATTCCCTCCTGAGCACGAAATACTAGGAACTCACAGATCAAACGACTATAAAGTCACGACTCTAAAAGAACTCGAGGATGATTGTCAATTGGTAAAAAAAGAATAATTATAATAACAATAACGTCAAAACGCTGCCTGCGCATATGCATAAGTATCGAAAGATAACAAATGTTTTACTTCTAGTTGAATTGGAGTCAATTGATATTCTCCTTGACTGGACTGACTCTTGGACCGGACACTCAAGTGCAAGTTTATTACAAACACGAGCTTATAGCTGCTATGCAAGGCTTGGATAATTTTAGAAAGCGTAGCGAATTTCAACTCAATAACGCGCTCCTTGGTCTGTACGCTCGAAATCTCTACCAAGATGTAAGTACACTACGAATTGGATCTTCTTAAGGTGAAGTGAAAGTCACATGACGGAACCAGGAGTGCGACAGACATAGCGGCATTGGTCTTACAATAAAGCGAAAGAAAGCGACAGAGAACGTGTTTCACTTCACTTTAAAGTGATGTGGTATAACCCCTCGCCCATCTGCCCCGCGCCCAATTCGTAACAAAAACGGTACTGAATGCCGTTTTGAGACCGTTAACAGCCGAGGAAAAAAAACTCTTTCGCTGCTTCTGCCGATTCCCCGGGAAAGACCATTTTCTTTTTCCTCGGCGGACTGCAGTCTCAAAACGACTTACAATACACTTTTTGTTACCGGCGGCTGTTTTTCACATCACCTTAAGATCATGGGAAATACCGCGAACGGCAATTACAACTGTAATGCTTTTTTTATTCGATGGTCTAATGTGGCGTCTAAAATGAGTACGTTCCCACTGCAGAACGAGACACAGTGTAATTATTTTCGATGGACATCAAAGTTTTAGCACGCCAATAAAATAGCATTACAGTTTTATTACCGACTGAGGGCTTTCACATGTTCTTAAATCATCGGATGTTCTAAGATTTTCTAATCCTGTTGAAAAGCTCGTAGCTCCGAGATTGTCGAGAGACTTGGAGAAACACTGCTTGGACATAGCTGCACATTTTCTCAAGCGGGAAGCTTCGAAATTGTACATGTCCTCGTTCACCGGAAACAACCTGAAAGATATTAAAACTAAGGTAAGTGCCGTTACGAGCATGAAGTGTACTTTCGTTTAAGTTCAAAACAATTTCGATTTATCACAGACGCAAAGAATCTTCCACGATTTAAAAGAGACTCTGAAAGTTGAGATACGGCGATCAAACTTGACTGTCGAATGGGAACGGGAAGTGCTCAACAAACTCGATGATATGAAAATGTCACTACCCGATCCGTCATACTTGAAAAACACAGACTCGAACAGGGTAACGAGAATATAATTTCAACGCTCACGAACTTTATTTTGTTGTACAGCGTCGTACTTAGCGTAATCTCAATTATTTACAGCTAAACATGACTGACAATTATTTTGAGAACTCTCTGACTTTGATGAAAAAATACAGATCCATGATGTACAGCGTGATGCAGAAGAATCCAAATGATCCTGAACAAATGTAGGTATAACTAGAATTTCTCTATGAAGCGTAAATTGCATTAATCTATGTGCTAACTCAGTTTTTGTTTGTATTCATTTAACTATTAATTCTTATCCAGTTGGACGTTTTTCGCGTCGCCATTTCAGTCGATCACCCGAAGGGTTTATGAATTGAATCTCATCGTCGTACCATTAGGCGCAATCGACTGGCCGTTATTGTTGCAAAATGGAGAGAGCTTCGATTATCTTGTTCAAGCGACCGTCGGCAATTCAATAGCCCGCGAAATAGCTCACAACTTTCTTACGAAGGGTAACTATACATTTCACGATTATTTCTTTAAGTATATTTATGTATATCCCATGCGACAGAGTAAGTACGCACATGCAGGAATTGAGTAAAATTTACAGCCCGTAGATTGCCTCGTTAATTAAATTATTAGGAAGTCCGATTTATCAGAATGTATCATACGATCTATCCTCGAATTGTTTTTTTCAATTTTTCGTTTCGACAGGAATTCATTACGAGTGTGGTTCC
Organism: Ichneumoninae sp. A BG-2022a; assembly: GCA_030522665.1. Taxonomy (NCBI): domain Eukaryota; kingdom Metazoa; phylum Arthropoda; class Insecta; order Hymenoptera; family Ichneumonidae; species Ichneumoninae sp. A BG-2022a. The sequence goes on from JAPYZC010001046.1 coordinate 17,088, forward strand.
CACGATTCCGAATTCGCACTAGTGAATGACAACGGTATGATGAAATCGATTTTCGCGGAGTACATAATTTGCCAGGGAAACACGTTCTGCACGTTCCAGAGAACCATGTCGCTGCCGGCGACTGGACAACGCGTCTCGTATACGGTAAAGATCGATAAAACTAATTTGGTCTCCTCTGGTACGAATAGATTATTTTAGTCAACAAAATAGAGCGAAGTATAATGTAATTATTTAAGATTTCACCACTGACGTTGAACGAGATGCTCTCCGACGCAATGGGCATGAGACTTGCTCACGATACTTTGGCTCGTTTCGAGGAGGAAAGACTAATCTGGCTAAACTTGGACGCCAGTCGGCTTTTCTACCTAGCTTACGCACAGGTGCATGATCGCCCTTTTTATGATTGTTTCATCCACGAGATACATTCTTCTTGTCCATTTATCGATAAAATCTATCTCTAAACTTTACAGACTCATTGCACGAAGGCACCACTCACGTCTTCTTACGTATCCCTGTACGAGGGTCGAACGTTGCCCAGCAGGATACGGATTTTCATGGCAGCCTCGAACGACAGACTGCTCGGTGAGGCGTGGAATTGTGTCAAAGGCTCCGAGATATTTCCGGCATACGGTTGCGATGTATATCCACTTGGCGAAGACGTACAACCGGAGAATCACGCCAACACTCCCGGAGCAGCCTGATCGTTAGAGTAATAAATTTCCAATATAACAAAACGATGAAGAAACTATCACATTCGTTTCCGTGTTTACGAAAATGCAACGTCCCTCTTTTTCATTTATTTTCCTTTCTTTGTATAGCTCTTGAATTACGAACTTTTTGAAGCTCGCAAAACGTCGTACGACTAGAATGTTCAGCGATTTCACTGTGTCTCACTGTATTTGTCAATTATCGCGAGTCAACAGCTTTCTCACTTCTCCTTTTTGTCCGGGAGTTCCATAGCTGCCGTATGTCCAGCCATGTTCCCTGTAAAAAAAATGTCAATAGTAGTTATCCGCATGTTTTTAAACCGGTAAAAGGGCAGTATCTATTTTAACAATCAATCTTCTACCATCCCACTTTCGATATCCGATCAACGATTTTCTAGTTACATTGGATCGTTACATCTTTTTTAGTCACTTCTCAACGCAGCGTCACGTTTTATGATTATAATGCGTTTAAATGTCAACTTGCACAAAAAAATGCGTTTTTACTTATCGAATGGTAATCGGATGATCGATATATTGCCCATCGTTGTTTCACGTAAGGTAAGATTCAATTCCTGGCAGAGTGTCGTCAAAACGTTAAAAGGAAAATCATATTTGAGCTAATACTTTGGCGAGTGGCTCGTAGCGAAGCGTTAATGTATACAGAATTAATGTATCGTTAAGTGTCCTTGCGAAAGAACGTACCATCGCAGTTTGTCGTCTCAGCGATACTCTTGTCCTGTTGGGCCGACGGGCTTAGCGCGTCCGTCTGAAATAAGTGCCATGCGTGATGCACAAAAAAAACAACACGTGAGATTATGGCTCAAGTTAGTTACGAGGAACGATGAAAAAACAATGGAAGAGTCGACCGATCGCCGATTATCTGATGTACCTCGAAGTACTGATGCCAAAGTACACATCCGTATACACACAGAACGGAGATCAACGACTGACAGAGCAGCCAAACGATTATGTTTACCGCTTGGGTACGCTCGAAGAGCTCGGCACCGTGGCGTATGCACAGCAGAGCCTCGGTCACCATTATAGCACCGTAAACCCAGCATTGAGTCCCGACCCGGCTGCAAGTTGGATCGGTCGCGTACATGTAGTATTGCCTATATCAATAAATTTGTATTAATCACCTCAATCACCCTGCTATCTACAAGTTTTGCAATTCTATTTATAAATTTGAGGATGCATGGCCCGAATATTTTAGTACACTGCGTTGAGAGCTCGTTTCACTTGAATGAAGTAGTAATATTTAATGATAATCAAGTACCTTTTCCGTAAATCAAACGATTGTGAATGCTTTAAAAAAAAATTGATTCCCAGCAGTTGGCGAGTCGTAATGATAGTAATACAGTTTAAAAAAATGATTATCATTCTTTTCGCGTGCACAGTAAAAAAGTTTGTACAGTTATCATTTCTTTTCCACAAATATCCACGCTGTTTTCCGTGTTGATTTTACAATTTTTTTTTTTTTTTTTTTGCACAATGCGTATTTCCAACTAAAAAAAAATTGTGAACTTTTATGGACAAGAAATGTTGATTACATGCGTAAACCATTTTTACGGTGTGTGTACGACGATAATACTTCATATCCGTGAATAACAAACATGAATGAGTGCGATAAAAAAAAAAAAAATCATCGATCTATCAAAACGCAATATTTCGTTGTCACAATGGGCGACACATCCTCAAAAGGCTCGTGGACCAACGAGCTCCTCACCTGACCGAGGGCGCGACAATAACACCAACGAGGCCGAGTCGCGCGACAACGAAAAAATGCGACGGCGGAAACTCGTAAACGTGCTTCAGGAAGAAAGTATTGAGTTCTGATACCTGCCAGAAGATAACCAACTGACAGAGTGCCACGAAACGCATGTGAGTACACGTGGGATCGAGCCATCTGACGGAGGTCCAGCTGGCAGGCGTGAACTGCAATACAGCCCTCTTGAGTTTGCCCGTAGTGCTCTCTATGTCTCTTATGCTGACCCACTTGTACTCTCTCATCTCCAGTATCGAACAAATCTTCAAACCGATCCAGATACCAAGAGCATTGCAGACCAGGACGTCCAATATGACCGCGTCCCACCAGCACTCAACAAAGTTGGGCAGCAAATGAGCGAACGCTAGTTCCGTTACTTCCCACATTATGCTGACTGCCCAGAGAATGCCAGAGTGCCTTATGAGTAGCGCCTTGAACGCCCAGCCTAGAAGATGTCCCGCGGCGAAGACGTCCAGATGATTCCATATCTTCTCCAGGGTGATGTCCGAACAGTTTACGCCGTACTCCTTGTCCATGTCAATGTGAAAAGACTCCAATCCGGGATCGACCCATACCAGTATCTTTCTCACCGTTGCATAATCTTGAAACAGCATGAAGAGCAAGAACATGAGATAGAGCACGCTGCAGCCAAATACTATCCTCCAGACGACCGGATGAGGCCTGGTGAAGGGTCCATTGGGGAACGTGAGAACGGAGATTATGAGAAAGAAGACTACGACGCAGAGTATTCCGGCTCTGAGGTTATCCTCCACCCTGGTGACATCCCTGCAGAAAACAAGAGTGGCAATAAATGTTAACAACGTAGCCTTGGCGAGCATGGCTGGAAACAACGAAAATCATGACTGTGACAAAGTTCAACGTGAATGTTTAATCGCACGATATGAATGATGCAATAAAAATGGTAATGAAAAATCACAGAACGTTGTATTTACCTGGCGAATGCGAAATAAATTACGGCTCCTATAGAGATGAGAAAAAGGGTAATTGTGTGAGGTTTGTAGAAAACTTCAATCGATATGTCGTCGACCGGTCTCTCATTAATGTTCGGGAAGCTGTCGGTCCCGGCGCGCAACTGGTGCCCTTCATTGATGTCACCTAGGCCAAGGCTATTTAACGTTTCAACGTCCTCTTTTCTCGACGACAGCCTATTTCGCAAAGTACCCTTCCTCGTATCATCGTTACTCGCCATCTCAGCGAGTAGCACGGAATTTTTTTGGTTTCGTCAAACGAATTACGACCTTTTGTCATCCACGAGCACACCGGTGCTCTTCAACACCGTTCGACGACGTGTTTTCACGTAATTCGATTACCGCCGATAATGCAAACTCTCGAGCAGTGCCTCGTCTTCGGGGGGACTGCTGCTGCTGCTGTAAAAAAAAAGAACGAAAAGCTGAACACGAGAGTACGAGACCGCGCTCGAACTAGCAGACCACCCGTCCGACCAAACGATCAGCCAATGAAAATTTATTGGCTAACTTTCGTCGACTGACAGCAGCGCCGCCTTACGGAATTTTATCGGGTTGTTTACGATATGAATTGTACGTTTTAATCTTTTAATAAAATAAAATTGCGTCCTATCGCTTGAACTCGTGAACCTCATGCATTCTTCCAGCAATCGTATTATAATTCAAGATTTTTATTAATTAAACATTTGACTTTGCGGCGGCAAGAGAGCGCAGGCGCTTGGCAATGAGAGGTATGGCAAGAAGGTAAAAAGTACTTTTACCGTACAGTATATAGTTCTCTCACAAACATCTATGTTTTATGTTCCCGTGAATATACAAGTGATTGCAATGGTAAGGGCAATTACAGTGGACACGATTGGAAACTTTCTCTCAGGAAAACCATCCTGTATAGCACAATATACTACACAATAATGTTATGCTCGAAAGGGATGAGGAATAGGAAACAATTATGGGTAATAGGTTGCCATTAGTCATGCGATAGATTGCTCAATTGCCCGAGACCGTAAACGCATTGGAACGGTAGCGGGCAGTGTAACGTACAAAAGAGAGTCTAATAAACAAAGTCTGTTTACAAAATCCTCTCGTTTAGCAATGCACGCAATTGAATCCGTTACGGGGCTCGGCTTTTCACAACAATTTAAATCGCCGAAACCAGTTAAAACCGCATCTCCATATTCGAAGCAATTTTTTTTTCACCTTTCTCGGCGTCTCGTCCCACGTTCGTTTGGACAGTTATACACAGAGAACGTCTTCCACCATATGAATCACCCACGAAGAATTTTTTTTCTCCAACGGTCGCTTCGTCTCGAGGAGGGAGACCCTGAGCCGCGAACCGTATCGTCCCTGAATAAATCAATCCACAAATTTGCATTACAATAAGCTGCTTATCACGAGAAATTCTCCTATTATACTTTCTGCATTACCATTGAACGATAAATAATAATTTTCTGAATAAACTGATAAGAAATTATGAAACTTTAAGAACAATCGCTCGCGTAGTCGCAAAAATACAATTTTACTGGAATCGATTTTTTTATCGCACGATTTTTATTATTGACTCCGACAGATGTAAGCTCGAACTGTTAGAGTGACGATAATCGTTTTGGCGAAAATTCTCGCAGCTGTCTCGCGGTTCACCATGGAACAAAGGTATAAACGGAGTTTGAAAAAAAGAAAAAATAGCCAATAGACTCGTTCATTGCCAACGTTATATTGCATTGGGTGTGTGTAAGGTCGCGCGTGACAAGTCACGGAGCTCTCGGTTCCGCAACGCTCGTTCCAACGACTCGAAAATTTGAACAGGCCAATAACGATACGCTATACGGATTGGCGGACGAATGGGCGCTCGTTCCGCTGACGGTGGCGTGTAGGTCCACCGGTGTACGTACGTACCAGGCAAGGTGGTGTGGCTCGCTGCTGGGACGCCAGAATAAAAGCGAGCAGCAACGCGGACGGCCGTTCAGATCGGTACAGATCTCAAAGCGTAGCATCTATTTTGTCGAGTGTGCGCGACATAAAATATATTTTTCTCTCTCACAACAGTTCGTCGAAATAAACGGAAATTTTCTGTGACTCAAACCAAGTTTTGTTCATCGAGCTGCTGGTTCATCGAGCGACGTGTAAGTACGAAATAAAATTTCAGTGAAAAAAAACGCTCTTTCTCGCGTCCGAAAACAGCAACAGTTTAACGCGACAGTTAACTCACCAGCCCCTCGACACAGAGTCAACGAGGGGAGACACAAAAACAGGACAGACTCTTCGATCGGTTTCACACGATGCGGCAAATTATTCGCAGATTCGACTGAGCTCGCGCAACGAGACGGGTGCTGCGGCAAAACTGAGACACACGCAACGTGCTCCGGTAACGTCTGCGCTCTAGCGAACATGCGTAGAAAATGTTTCGATCTTTTCGCGAAATACGTATCTCGTTTTCAAGCCCGTTAATTATTTCTGTCTTGAGTCGAATTCCCATATATCCAGCTTACTGATACGACATCCGGTGGTCATTGACACTGCGAGCGACTTGGCTGTTCGAACGCATTAATCACAAAGTAAACAGCGCAGTTTGTTTCTTTTCTCCTTTGTGTCGACGCTGTAGCACAAAGCGTCGTTTGTCCGAGCGTCGCGCAGAACTCCCCTCTTCGTTATATCAGCAATGAATGTTTTCTTTTTTTTTAATTGGCTAATAAAGGTACAACAGTCATTGTTGCCATGGAATCCACGGGTCATTGGCACAGTCTCTGCAGCTGTGCTGTGAAATAACGAACAGCCATTTGGCTCGAATCGAACAAAGTTTTGTTTTTTCTCTCTCTCTCTCTCTCTCTCTCTCTCTCTCTCTCTCTCTCTCTCTCTCCCTCCCTCTCTC